>JAUZNJ010050237.1:0-30706 GCA_034780135.1 Jordanella pulchra | reverse complement strand
AAGCTCAGTCTTATTTATTCCAAATAGACCAAACTACAGCCTCCAATTAAAATAGCCGCTAACAATTATTGCTTAAGAAACTGGCTGTTGATATATTATTTCACTCAAATATATTAAGGAAAAGTTTAGTGGAAGGAAAACGGGTGGTGTGGTCTAACAAGGATTGTGACATTGGACACTCTACCTAAGTTGTGCACAGTTGTTTAAAGTCTGCTCAGAGAAATGTAGTTGATTTACCTGGTGATTTAGTTTTAAAGATTTATTTGAGAGATCTGTTTATAAATGGTCCTTGAATGCAAAATGTTGCACATTTTGAGTAATAAGGTTTGCAGATAAAATGGCTTTACTGTCTTCAACAGCCTGCAACATTGGTTTCTTTTAATCCACTCAACAGCAGATATGTTGGATAGTTTGAGTATTAGACTTCTGGCACAACCTTTGCTGTGTTGTTGATTTTTTTTTGGGTGTGGTTTTACTGCCAGCTGCTGGAAGAAAGCCTACAGGAGGTGTTTCAGTTCAAGTCCACGAAGTACAGAGAGCAGCTTATGGTTGCAAAAGAGGTCCCTCCTCGTCACTCCCTGCAGAAAGCGGATAGACACATTTAGAATTGCACTCACGCCCATGTACAGTATGTTCTGTACATACAAGCAAAACAACAAAGGTGTAATTAGAGCATATGCTCAAACAGACACTTGACTGCTTGGGTGGGGTGGTCCTCAGAGATGGGGCGTTTTAAATGCTGTCTATCTACTTTCATGGAGAGGAGAGGAAAAAATCAGGAAGTATAAGAAAAACAAAACTTGCACAAAAGGGTGTGGATGTTGCTGGATATTAAAGATGGGTGGCACTTAAACAAACACATGCTTGTATGCATGCAACATTCAGCATTGGCTCAAATAGGATCAAACCAAGACAGAGGAAATAGTGTGAATTAGTGTTACGCATTGGGTGTGGTGGATGAAGCAGGCCAACGAGACAAGCTGACTATTGAGCTACTTTGTCACATAATTAGACTTAATGTTGAAAAGGTTCCTGGTCAAATTTCCAACAGCATATTGGATAATTCTGCAAAGGAATGCTGACCTACATAAACAGGGTGTACCCCATCTCTTACCCAATCACTACAGCACTGCTAGGACAACAGAGTATTGACAGTGGATGGATAGATAGACAGAAATAGGAGAATAATGTTGTTTGGATTAGAGATGTTGGTTATATTGCTGTATTGGGTTTTGGGTCAACTCGTCTTTTTTTACATCTCCTTTTAAATACATTTGGCTTCATGCAGGACCTGATTGTACAAAACAATTTGTTCTTAAATTTTTTGTGCGAATGATTTAGGAGAAAATGTCATTTTCATCATTTTTCTCCTCCTTCTAATCCTTTCTCAGACACAAACAGGTTTTATGAGTGCTCTAGACTTGATGAAGGAGTCTTGCGCAATCAATCAGCTGTTATTCAAACTTGGCTTTTAACTGAATGACTATATTTATTATTGCTTAGTAGAAATTGTCTATTTTATTTAGTTTCATCATTATATATTTTGCAACTTTGCAATTATAAATTACATTTTTAGTAGCTAATGACAGAACTTTGATCACTACACGAACTAACATGTCGCTATCCAGGTTTAATTGAGTCCTGGTTTAATTTGTTGTCATTTCATCAAAATAAAGAACAGTCAGTGAGCTCTATGTGAGATCAAGCTACTATTGAAATAACATCTGGAACGAAAAATGGATTGTAAGTTCAGGGATGAGCTTCAGCGTGTGCTGCTTAAAACTCTTCTTAACATGTGCATTCATTGCACTTTGTGGCAGATCCTTGACTTTGTTATCACACAAAATGTTTAGTTTGAGTCTGTCTCAATTCGTCAAATTAGATTTTGACCTCTAACATTTCTATGATTATGCTTTGGATGAGAGAAATGGAGAGTGCAATGAACGGATCTGGATTTGTACAGTGCAGGCATACGTGTGTATTTAAAGGACATTTCACAAATTGTTGTGTCATGTTGGTTGATGGTGAACTCATATTAATGATTTGCATCATATGGTGCATCTCTAGTCTCCACTAGTAGTTTTAATTGACTGTCTTGCTCCTGCTAAACATGCCTTTGACACAAATTTTGAATCAAAAGGCTTTTTTTTAATTTAGAATCTCAATCTCCAAATTGGTAAAGTCTCTCTCCTTCATCGTCAATACCATTCCTGTGAATGAACACTGCTTGACAAGTGCTGGAAATCGTAGCCTTACATGGAATTAAAGGGGTGGCAATCATGCCGATTTTAAAATCTCATTAACTTACCCACAGGTGGAAAAAATATATTTATGAGTATTATTTACAAAGCTATCTGAAGTTAAAAAAACATTTATTGAATCTGATGTGGCGCCCAAAGTAGGAAAACCAGTAAAAGAAAGTTACGACAAAAATATGAAAATGTTGTTGCCTGAGGCCCATTGAATGCTATTTTTCACATTTATACAAAATACACGTTGATGTCTGTTGAATCATCAGCTCACCAGGCCCTACAGTATATATTTCATTTTAAACATTCGTTTTAATATTGTTAAGTTAAAGTTTGGAAAACTCCATATTAGTTTTGAATGAAAAAAGCAACCCTAAAAAGACACGTTCAGTGTCTGAAGATTCATTCTGTCACTTAACATTTATAGCTTGAAAACTGAATTAGCATTGAAACTCAGTACTTTTTCTTGATCAAGCTGTTGGTACAAACACTTGAGCTAAACCCAGTTTCCTCCTGTCGATTAAATCAAGTCTTTTTTAAGCAAAGAAAATATTAGATCTGTAACTTTCTTCTCTTTGCTATACTATGCTGACGTAATACACTAAATGGTTTATCACACCTCTTTAAAGGAATGAATCGTTTATATAGTGTTAAGATGTCTATGTAAAACTGACTAATTGATGCAGCTTGTATTAAAATGTTGGGGAATCTGCTTCAGTCTCACTAATGGCAAATTGAGTATTAAAGCCATCCTCTACATCTCATCATTCATGTTTGACATCATAAACTGCACTAAAAATAAAAAAAAATTAGAAAATTATAATCCTATCACCAATTCTCCTTATCTTGGAAGGAAAAGAACCCTCAAACTTCTAAAATGCACTTCAGCATCAACTACATATATCGAATATGTGAAGAATTGTTAGCAATAATACCCGCATGTAAAGTTTTTAAGTGATGAGGCTGCCAGTAGTTGTATTTTATGCATCAATTTCTAGTGCTCTTTTGATTTACTGTCCACTTGACGTGGTCACTCCTTATTACTATTCTAAATATTTATTCCCCCCAGGGAGAACTTTATTGTGAGATTTTTTTTTCTTTTTCAGTTCTCAACTAAAACCTATAGATGCACCCTAACATCTACTCTTCTGTGCAAACACAGACTCACAGGTTGGCCACCCTCTTTCAGTGAGGGGTGGGGGGGTATCCTTTTCTTTCACTGCTGTCTGCCTGTCTCCGACAGGAGGTTTCCATGGAAACAGGGCTTGACTGGAAACAACAGGAGCGAAAGAAAGAAATCCAGTCCTCTGCCCACCTCTCCACCAATACTCCTTTGTGTCCTTCGTTCAGAATGCCACCCCCCCTTCCCAGTGATGCATTTTGAACTAATTACAGGTTTTCCACAGGGCTGCTGACCACTCTGCATGTCTTCATCTGTGACAACAGCGCAGAACCTTTCAAAGCAAAAGTCCAGCCGAGTTAAGGATTATTTCTGTGTCCCCTCCACTCCACCCCTTCAGTAATAACACCATGTCTGCTCCCAACTCAAGACCATTATTATGGACCATTATGGCCACAGTCTCAGCTGAGAGGGCAGAGGAGGTGAAGTCCTGATAGCTTATAAAAGCCCAAAGCTCACAGTGACTAGAGATGCTGCAGACATTAGTGAACACCACTCTATATATCCATATATGCTCTGTCTGCCGGGTGTATTATCCTCAGACATAAAATCTTTGCCACATTATTTCAGATTCAATCCTTTTTTTCAGCCTAATTGTGAAATTGCTGCATCTCTACAGATTTTAGCACCTTTTCTTTGACAAGTACTCTCTAGCAGGTCGGTATTCATGTTTTTTTCCTTCTTGACAATGATTTCTGGAGTACTCCAGGATGTTCCCTGCCTGTGTCCATGGAGACAGATGGGATTGTATCTCTGTGAGCTCTGGCAAAGTAGCCAAATATCTGCCCAAAGGACAAATTGTCACAATGATGTAACTTTCTTGCAAGTTTGATAATCAGACTTTGATTTTAGATCTTACTGATTCAAGATTTGTTTCAGTGACATAAAACTTTTTTTCTTGGTGGCTCTGCCAACGAGAGTAGTCAGGTAAAGGACAATTTGTACTTGCTGATTATAGAGCTCTGTGTGTTTCTCGTCTGTCAGTTGCATAATGCCTTAGAGAACTATTTATGCTCCTTTGCACTTTTTGTCTTATCACAACTCCAAAGTTGAAGTTGGCTTTAACGTTACAAGCTAGAAACAGGGCATATTTGGGAAGTAAAATGAGAAGAGTCAAGAATTTCATGAAAGTTTTGCGAAGGCAGAAAGGTGTGGTTTTCCATTCAGTTTTTCTGAGTTAATGTCACATTTTGCTAAAGTCTTCTTAGGTTTGCCTGTGCCCATTTTGAACATATTAAGACTGGGTTGTTCTCTCTTCCCTATTGTTTCTCTTTTATTTCTATTTATTTTGTTTCTTTTTTCAACACACAACTGTTGTGATCTGAATTATCTTAATGTAGTTCTCTTACTGTATATGCAGGATTGTTATGGTTAATGCAGTGATAATTCTTTAGCAGCTTGCTAGCTAAATATTGTTAAATTAAACTGGAATGGTAAACAGTTACATTAGTCCAAGGGTCCAGACAGTCACGCTTTATTCTATCAGCAAATATTATAATAAAAAAAAAATTATTTAGCATTATGGGGTTAGTATAGCCATAACAGGGGTCAGGGACAGATCTAGATCCTGTCTAGAGCAACCCACAGGTTTATGACGGGTTATCGTGCCCAGTATTCCGCTCCATTTATCTTCCAGTCATCTCTGACCAGTTTCGCTTTCTTTGTATTAGAAAAACATCCCCACATCATGATGCTCCTGCCATTAAGTATCACTGCCCAATACAGTCTTACTCAAAACTCAAATGTTGACGCTTGGTAGAGCCACTTTTGAGTCAGATACTTGCACAATGGGCATCTTTTGACCCGCAGGATGCATGAGATCCAGATGTGGCAGGGAAAATTTTTCATAAACTGTAAAGTATAAAAGTAGCACTAACCCATTCCTTACCCTAATCCTAACCCCAAAGCCTAAAGAAACACGTTTATACAGGCTACCATAAAGCAACCAATAATATCTGTGTTGGCTAAAATGTTTTTTAAAATTGTTTGTCACACAATACGCTATGCTTAGGATGCTTTGACCAAGCTTGAGTATTTGACGAGTTTGTAGTGAGAATGTGTTGCACAATCAGGTGCAGATTATACAAATGCTGAAATACTCAACATCACTTTTGTTGGCCTACATGGAGTGTTTCAGACGGCTAATTGGGCTCCTTGAATAATAGTTGTCCTGTCAAGAGATTCTCTTGCCTGAGCTGTGGATCTCTGCATCTCCTCCAGAGGCACCTTTGGCCTTTTTACAGCTTTTCTGGATTTTTCAGCCAGTCACTTTAGATGGGTGCCCATCACATAGTAGATTTGAAGTATGTCATACTCCTATTTTGGATAATGGATTGAATAGTGCTCTCAGACATATTCAAAGCTTAGGATATTGGTGTGTTTCTCTGTCTTTATGATGCTGGTTGCTCACTAATACTTTCTAACAAAGGATGCCTGATGACTTCCAAGTCTCTTGATCTAATTAAACTTCTTTTAGGGGCATCCCAGTCAACATGTCGGATAACAAATACTAGCCGGAGTTTTTGTAATAGAAAAATAAGTTGGAATTTTCCTTCTGGTTTACAATAATACAGATTTCTGTTGGTGTATTGCATAAAATCCATGTAAAACATGTTAAGGTTTGACCATTTAATGTGAAATTACACAAACCTTTGTAACGTGCATGACTACTTTTGCAAAGCATGGTACATGTAAGGAAACAAAACTCAATGGAATGCATTTTGGATTTGGCTATATTGCATTTTCTGAACAGGCGCACATAATGACAGATGCATTTAATGTTTTCACAACTGCAGCAACAGCCAAATAGTGCTCCACCCCAAGCCTTATCTGTCTGGCTTTAAACTATTATAGATAATACTTGGATGTGTTTGTGTGTGTGTCCTTTTTCATGCACTCTCTTTACTCTGTAAATGCACAGCCACTGGGTTTAGTGTCATGGTTGGCTGCTCTGACCACAAGTCTGGAATTGGAAATACCAGGGCTGAGGACACAGCTCTTTGCAAAAGGAATATATCTTTATGAACACGGCATTAAAAATGATTAGATGTGTTTGAACTGAATGAAATTGAATTATTTCATTAGACTTAGTGATGCTTTTCAGCACAGACAATGTGATATGCCTTATAAGTTTACAGCTCCAGTGTCATGTATCTGACTCCCTTGTCCATGTTCCCATCCCTGCAGCACACTCAGACCCCAACGGCCTGTCACCAAGGCAGATCAAAAGCGACAGTGACGACGATGACCTGCCGAACGTGACCCTGGACAGTGTTAATGAGACCGGCTCCACGGCGCTGTCTATAGCCCGAGCTGTGCAAGAGTGAGTATAATTGTCTTTTTTGACAAGTGCATGTTAGGGCTAAGTAAAAATTTAAATAGTTCTGCGGGTTTTTTTCTTGTTGTTGTTGTTTGTTTTATTTAAAAATGGAGAAGGCAAAAGAGCAAACTAGCTTTAAAGGAAAGTTAACCGAGATAGCAGTGACCCCAGAAAGAACCTGCCCAGACATGCCTGAGATTAAGGTCCTTTTTACAACTGCCTGCTCACTAGAGGCGCATCACTTACCTTGTAGTTTCTTAGCAACCAAAGGTGTTTGAAATCAGCATTTGAAAATATTTTAATGAAAAAAATTCAACAAAAGAACAATGAAAGAATTGGATTCACCTGTGATTTTCTTTGTTTCTTCCAAATGAATGATGGTTGACATAGGTTGAACATGAGCTACACTTCTAAACGCTTTCATGTTACTTTGTGACTTCTCCACATTCCTTTAAACAAATACATTTTTGATTCCAGCCTTTAGGCTTAAATCTCACCCAGTTGGTTGTCCGTCCTGTCAAGATGTTTTTACTATTAAAGTAACAACAATGGCATCCAAGGTTGGAAGGAGTTGGTTGCATCATGTTTTGTTCTTCTTGAAGCCCTTTTGATTGCCTCACATCACTTTCCTAGAGTGCATGGCATCATACCCCAGAAAGATGGGTGTTGCATTTATTCATCCTTCACATTTCAACAGAGAGTATACCCCAGTTAGATTTTTTTTTTTTTTTTTTTTTGAATTTTGGGATGTACTTAGTTTTTCTTGAACATTTTCATTTTTGCTCCATCTTCTTTGGATAAATTCTAACATATACTTGCGCCTGAACAAAAATTTAGAGAATTTTAGATAATGGTACAAAAAAAGCAAAATCTTACATTTATTATTCATAACTATATATTCTGGGTCCAGAGTTACTTCAATTATGGAGCTTGTCAGAGGTTTGACTCTTTGGCTCTTTTTTACTTGGGTCTTTGATTGGAAAATGCTGTTATACTCATATATAAACTAGTCTACTTTAGCTTCGCGTCTTCAGTAATTAGCCTCATCTTAAAACAGGACAACCAAGATTTGTAATAGGGTTCATCTGTTTTTTTTTTTCTCTTTGGGAAATAATTTTTTTAACGTATCTTTTTTATTTAACCCTAAAGAATCTTACAGAATTCAGTTTGTTTTTTTGGTCACTTAAATAATAGCGAGATTAAAAAACAAGTTGCACCGTTACACTGCAGCATGTTTTTCTCAGGTTCTCAGCCCTTAAGATATAGCTCATAATAATAGTTACGTCTTACAATGTGGGTGAGAGCAGTTAAAAATATGATTTATTTAAAATATAAAAAGTTGAAATTTTATACCTTTACATCCTCATCATTGTTTTGATTTGCTTATTTTTGCATTTACTCAGCATGCTGGTCATTTTACTTCTCTGGTGTTTGATATTAAAGTGCGCTCCCCTGTAGGCATTTTACTGTGATTTCCTGCTTGTATAAAACA
This sequence comes from Jordanella pulchra, assembly GCA_034780135.1. NCBI lineage: Eukaryota > Metazoa > Chordata > Actinopteri > Cyprinodontiformes > Cyprinodontidae > Jordanella > Jordanella pulchra. Next base: position 22,466 of record JAUZNJ010050237.1, on the reverse strand, counting down.
GTTTGATTTGGTAAAAAAACCATAAAATAGAGAAAATGGTAAAGGAAACCCAACTGGACAGCTAGCATTATCTGCTTTCTGCACAATTCTGCGAGCAAGAATAGAGAAGTGAAAGGTAAATTAGTTCCAGGATCAGGGTACAAAGACTTTTTCTATGAGAGTCTTATTTTATGCCCCAGCCTGCAAAGTGAAAAGCATAATGTGCAGCAATAAATCGCCAGAGAGGAGATGAGATCACAGAACTAAATATCTAGATGACTATTTAGATAACTGCTCATCAACATGTACAATACAGGATAAACTTTCATGCCTCTTTTACATCTACCTGTAGAGTGTATATTATTGTAGATCGCTGTGTCCCAATTAATCTTGGAAAGTTCAGTTTAGGCAAATTTTCTAGAAGACGTTTCTCCTCTCATCCAAGAGGCTTCTTCAGTTCTAACTGATGCTGGAGAGCAGTGAGATAAATATACTGTAGGAGTGAAAAAGGAATTAGAGGAGGGAAATAAACAAAATGGTGGCTCTGCTCCTTCCAACATAATGGCCCATAGAGGTCACCTGGGGGTGTTGATGGTTGTTAGGAACGTTCAGATGCCTCTTTAAAGTGGGAGTCCGGTGAGGGCAGGTTTGAGGTGAATTTTATGTATAGAGTTCCTAAAAGTCCTAAAAGAGGTGAAATGTCTTCTAGAAAACTTCGCATCCAGTTGCGTGAACTGAATTTTCCAAGCCTTCACAGATATCCTTGTCCAGAGTTTATTCACGTATATATCCAACATTATTTTTAAAAAATGTTTATCGTTTTACAGTGTATAGATAATACTAAAATCCTTCTGTACATTTTTTATACTTTTTCGCCTTTTATTCACAATTATTCAATTTTTTTTCTTTTTTTTTTGCTTTAGTAAAATCACATAGTTAGAGGTGTACTTTTAACCTTCCGGCTGCTGACTCTATTTATTTTCTATCTTCTCTTGTATGTTTGTATTGTATGTTTGTTTAAGAGGCTTTTTTTCTCATTTATGCCACTAAGGCTGTGGATGAACTAAATCATTCATTGTTTCTGCAATCTTCTTAAAGCTTTTAGTTAGTATCAAATAGCTTTTATCTTACTGAGATAGAATTGCAAGTATAATCTTAGAATTTGACACGTTTTTAAGATTTTACCTGAAATTACATCACTTAGAGCTACTTTTAGTCTTAGGAATCATTTTGAATACAGACCCTGGTGTTTTAGGAATTTTTATTTCAGAGGATCAAACATCATGTTTGGAGCATTAGAGTCAAAAAAATGACTTTTTTTTACAATTTAAAATCTTCTCTTTTCGAACTAAACTAAACGTCTATGCACTATTATGTGTCAAAAATGTCTGGTTCCCACTTTTAAAACAACAAAAAGTATGTACATACAGTAAGGTGGTATCACAATAGTTTAAATGTTTTACTTGATAACCTGTGGTCAGAGTTTAAACTTGATGTCATGCCCTATAATTGCCCCCCTATGTGCTGATGCATCTGTGTGGGTGTGAATCTATATGCCTGCATGCATATGGCTCAGACATACTCTGCGCCCTGTTCGGCCTGCAGACATCAGCTCCTACGGTGCCAGTCCATCTGTGTTGAAATGAAAAGACTTCCACTCCAGTGGATGACAGCTTATGGTATTCTGATCCAAAGGAGGAAATCAGAAGCATTCAGACACATTTGGCTCGTCCTGCCATCCGCTGCTGCTCAGAAAAGTCAAACTTTCCATCTAATCAAACTTGAGATGTGTTTCTTTCTTTTCTTTTTTAGATAAACCCTAAAGAAATTATTAGTGTAATGTGTGAAATGTCTTTTAATGATGCAACATCATTAGTAAGGCTGAAGCCCAGCTTGGCTTGTTTTTTTGTGCAACTGCTCCCGCTTACAGGGTCGTCATTTGTTTGTACACTAGCTCCATTAACATGCACACTAATTAAACTAAATGAGCTTTTGTACGACACATTAGGCTTTAAAAATGATCAGGGTCACTTTACTCAGAAGAAGAGCTTTCCATTTCTCTGATGCATACAGGGACTCACTCTAGGATTCAGGTTTCAGTGCGGGTTATTGAAAGGGACAGGCGTGCCCTAGAGTGCCACACGTGGGCACCAATTGGTCAGAGGACAACAGAAGTTGGCAGAACCTAACCTTGCACTGCCCAGGCTTTCACTATGGAGATAAATCACCACCCTGGATAAGCAATACCCTGCCAGGGCCTGCCCACACACTCACTTCTCTGTGTGCAGACTGTGTGGAAACTGTGTACATGCTCTGTGTATGTGTGTGAAAAAAAGTATGCATGCACACTTATAAGTATTAATCCTCTTGCATATGTGTGTTCAGTGCCATTTGCATGCACATGTCTCTGCATGGTGGACAGAACAGCTGGCTCCATAGGGAGGTTGGGTATTGTCAACAGGAACAGACTCGCGTGTTTGTCTGTGAACAACAAAGCAGTCTGTAGTGTTCTTGAGATACATGCCGGTCTGGCGTCAGGAAAGGAGAAAGTGTGTCGCGTTTGATACACCATAATAGCTCAGTGGACATCTTCACTGCACCCGAAGCTGGAATATCACTCTACTGTGTCGCTGTATTTCTTTTTCCCCACAATGCCACTTTTAGTGCAGTAAGAGCAACCTCTTTTAAATTTGCCCTCCCGTCATTTTCACAAGCGGCCACTCTGAGGGCATGAGTGAGGAGAAGTGTTAGGGTGGAGGATGGGAGTGCCTCCAGCTTCCAATCCAGGTATCCATAAATAAATAAATGAGTGAAAGGAGAGTGTTACAGTGTGTGTGTGAGAGTGGATCATGCTCTTCTAGGGCAGCCTCCTCCATATTCATGCGTTTCCTTGGGGACGGCTGGTTAGGCTATTGTGGAAGAGTGAGGGTGAAAGAGAGAGAGAGATAGAGGTGTGTGACTGTGTGTGTGTGTGTCTGGGAGGAGTAGCCTCTGCTGGGGTCTGGCTGGTCCCCAAGGACCCAGGGGACACGCAATGGAGCAGGTGGACGGATGAGATGTGGGGTCTTCCGACAGGTACAGGAATGCCTGGCGGGTTGCCTTCCAAAGCACACATGGAGTCAGACTCTCCTTTTCCTGTTTTGCCTGATAATTCCACGGATCCGTTTGAAAAGTGGTTACTGTGCGCTCAGCAGCCTGGGAGAAATCAGAAAAAAATAAGCCTTTGTTTTGTGAGGATACAGGTGACACCTTGTGATTCTGTAAGTGGACAGGGTTGTGGGTGGGGGTGGGGCAAAGCAGACAAGGGACAAGCAAACAAACTAAAGTAGAGGTCAGTTCGGTTTGAAACCCGTTTCATCTGCATTTCCTATTTTCTAGGCTGCTTTGAGGGATTCGAACAGACACATTCATTCAACCAAAAATGTTACACTGACACAACTTTGGAAACAGGGAGAGGTCGCCTCTGGAATCACATAACAGAATAAATCACATTTATGTTATAAAGGAACTATATCATACCTAATGTTTACTATGAAAATATAAAGATATGTATATTATTAAAGGACTTATTCTTTTGTTTGATGCTTTGCAAAAGTATTAACACCCCTTAAACTTTGTCAAAATTTCTTTGACATTAACAAGGTCCATTATGTTTTGTTGGCGACTGTCTGCTATAGAGAAACACAAAATAGGGCATAAATGTGAAGTAGAGAGAAACTAATTTCTGGCTTTCGTAATTTTTTACAAATATTATGGCCTCATAATAGTTATTGGAGTCAGGTTTGGGTTTTCAATTTGTCGCTCTTAACACATGACTTTTCTTTCTTCTGAACAGGGTTTTTTTTAACTCCTGTCCTGCAGCTTTTTTCCAGCTCAACTTAAATAAATTGCTGATTGTTTCAATGGAAAGGCGGGGCGGTGGCTCATGATGACAGGAGTTGGACATTCCATTGTAGCTTTGGCTGTTTCTTTACACAAATTATTATTATTATTATCATTATCTTACCTTTCTGCTTGTCTAAATTCATTCTGAAGAATCTTTTGTATTTGCCTCCATGTATCTACACACGAACGCTGACCCACTATCTTGGTTATGTTATAGAAAAGCATTCACACAATAAGATGCTGCCACCATCGTGTTTTGCAATGAAGATGATGCCTTCAGGGATTTAAATTTTTCCTCATACAAAGCTTTTTGATCGCAAGTCAAAAATATGTATTTTATTCTCATCTGAAGGCACCACATGTTTTCCTTCCCATATGATTTGATTCAAACTGTTTGCTTCCAACAACAGCTTTATTTTCAAAATGCGAAGACCGCGTTTGTGGATTGCATGACTAATAGTGGTTTTATTGACGGATTCTCCTACCTGAGTTATATTTTTCTCCAGAGTTACCCTTGGTCCCTGTTGCCTCTCTGATAAATGAACTTATTGCAAAGGCTGTGAGCATAGGTGGACGACCACGCTTTGGTAAAGTTAAGGTTGTTCCATGCCTTTCTGTTTTAGGATGATGGATGGAACCTTGGGGTTTTCAAAGCTCTGTATATATATTTTAAAGTCAACACTGCTTTTCTGGTTGCACTGAAATGTATTAATTGATATCTAAGTAAAAGAAGAAGCTAAATGCACTCCACACTTTTCAGATGTTTTAGACAGCCCTTTAATTTCTTTTCCTTCACTGAACAACAATATGTTACCTTGTATTGGACTCTTTTCATTGAATCTGAAATAAATACACAAGTATTAGGTAATAATAACGCAAGTAAAGTTCTGTTAGGATAGATATTTGTCTTACTTTGTTATTCACTTTTATCTTTTAAAAAAATATTTTTTGACAAAAAAAAAATTACAAGGCCATCCCTTTAAAGATGTTGCTTATTAAAGCAATTGCCTTTTTTTGAAAGCAGCAACAACCTGTGGTGAGAGTCAGGCGTTGTCAGACATGTTTTTGAGCTCATGTAGTGACCACCGAGCTAAAGGACTGTACATCCCTGCAGCTCAGTTTGGCTTTCTGAACTCAGTTCTAACATTCATTTAAACAGTTTTTTAAATAGTTAATGACTCTGATCCCTATAAATCCTAAATTATTTCTTTACGTCATCTTATATCTTTATGTTAATTCATTTGAATTCATTAGAACTGGCTTTAAAAGGGGCAAAACAAACCATTGCAATGTTTTTTGGATTGCACAAGTTTTCCACTCTTTGTTATTCCATCAAGCAGAGTAGATTTTAGTTTGACCAACAATGCAACCCAAATATGTTCTACTTTTCATCTTATGAAAGAAAAGGCAGGACGTTGGTGAGAAAAAAAGTAATAAAACTTTCATTATTAGTCCTTATACAGTTGTGTTAAGTCCTTTCAAACAGCAGCTGTTCTCTCTGTGAACTCTTCAATGGTCATAAATATCGAAAATGCAGCCACACCAATGACATAATCAACTGCAGAAAAATCAGAATAACCAGAATGAAGAAATTCCAATTTTTCCAGAATATATTGTAATCATGAAGTTACGGTCAGGATGAAGTCAAAATATAAACATCTGCGTGATCTGTTGGATGTCTGAGCCTAGAGTGTTTCCATTGTAAATCCTGGCTCATTGCTTCACTTTTCCCTAGCAGACACACTCACTCAAATAGTCTAAAACATTTGCTAAATGCTGGTCCTCTGTGCCTTGGAAAAAAAATCAGACTTGTTTACATTTGGTTGCATGATTGTGAAGTAGAACAAAAACAAACATATTTCTAGATTTTATTTGTAACAAATGAATAATAAAAGCATGGTATGCATGTGCATTAAGTCCCTCTCAGTCAATGATAAGATTTGATTTGCAACTTTTTAAAAATATGTTTCTACTATATTTGTTTGACACTTTGTGTCCATTTATCTTTGTCAGTTAGGTTGAACAGAGAGCATCTCTGAACTGAATTTTTAAGTCATGTTAACACGCCCTGTAGCTCTGGTCATGTTTTTAGGCTATGATTATACTGTATTAAACTCAATGCATCTTTTAGCCCAGATCAGCTTCCTTATCCCTGTTTAAATACCAATCCCATAGCATGATGCATCCATCATTTCCCCCATTGGTGTGTTCAGTTTCATGACTTTTAGTAACTTTTCTGTTAGAGAGATATTATTTTCCATCTAATTAGAGCCTCTTCTTCTACGTGTTAGCCGTGTTCCCTTAATGCTTTTAGCAAGTTTTAAACTTTGACCATTATTTTACCTTTCAGTAAATTTTTATACACATTTTTTATTTAGAGGTGTTAGATTACAGGGGGTGTGATGTATTTTTATTTTCTAAAAAGGGGAGAAAATTATTTTCATCACAATTATGAACTAAATTTTGTTTTTCTTTCACATAAAGTCCCAATGAAAACATTGAAGTTTATTAAGCTAACATGAAAGAAAGTAAGAAATGTTTTTTAAAGGGTATTAAAACTTGCAAGGCACGGTAAATGCATGGGTTATTGCACTAGATTACTTATCATGACATCACAAATCTATGTTTCTGGTCTAAATGCACAGTTTTCACATCCGGTTTCTGCATGGTTTGTGAGCCCAGAGGGAGCAGCAGAGTAAGAAAGAGAGAGAGAGAGAGAGAGAGTAGTATGAGTTTGTTTCATATCTGACCCATGCGCTCATTTCCTGTACAGCTTCTGGTTGGTAGAAAGCCAAGAGTAACAGGTGATTTGTAATGGTGTGTGGGAGTGTGGGTCGGTGTTTTACATGGCTGCGTTTCTATCTCTGTGAGTTTCTCACACTGTACGGTTGTGCAGTACGCCTCAGCCTGTGTTTGACAGCTCATGCTTTTGGTGAAAGACAGCGAGACAGGAAGTGGATTGTGTATGGTGGAGACAGTTCACAGGAGGGCCTGTCTGGCAGCTTCTGCTCCTATTTTCAATGCTTTTGACTGGTTCCCCCCCCCCCCCAATAACTCCATAAGAACTCTAGAAAATATATTTTGCAGATATTACTCCTTCCCTTAAGTAAACAGAGATGGTGTTGTTGTCTCTCTGTAGTGTATCTCCTGCCTCTGGGTCCTGGGCTGGGTGTGTGCTGCAGTCATGTGTTTACTGTTTCGTGAAAGGTGCTCCCTGTTCTGCATCCAACTGTCCCAAGCAAGGCATGAAGTCCTGGCTATCTAAAACAAAACCTCTTGTCTCTTTTACACTTTACTGTGTCAAGACTCATTTTCATGAGGCCTAGAAACAATAGCGGATTACATTTAGGGGGTTAGTTAAAAGCTTCCCTCTAACTCTGTTTACTGATTCAGGGTTTCCCTTTTTTGCAATGAAAAATCTAAAATTCCACACCTAATTTAGTTTCCTGAACTAATCAGGGAAGTATTTGAATTACTTGACAAGGCTGAGAGAAAATACTTCATTCTGCAAGTCCTGTTGACCCAGAACGCTTCTCAGCTCAGCTGCTGCCTCACACATACTCTTCTGCGGAGTTTTACTGCCACCTAGTGGCAAAGCTTTGTCTCAGCTTCTCTTGTTTTCTATCCAAAAGAGGTTTGATGTCAACAAAAAGTGCGAACATCAAGTGAGAGGAAAAGATTTTAATATCTCTTCTCATCTTCTTTCTCTTAAATACTCATTCTCAATATATATCATGTTTAGTTCTGACCTTTATGATTGTTACAATTCTTTTTCTAACATTTGTTCATTCTGGAAATGGAAATTGAAGCTGTTTTACATGAGAAAACACTAGCCCACGATGAGGCAGATCAAATCAAAAACCAGCATGAAAATAGCTGAAATGTAAATCAATGCAACATGCAACAAGATAATCTTTCATACATTTAAGTTAAAAACTAAAATAGTATTTAGAAAACTTGGATAAAAAATATATAATTACTATCATTGAAATAATTACGAATTGGTATGACCATAAACGTAAAATTTACTGTGAATTTAAATACTTTAGATACTAGTAAATTTGCTCTTTTCTCTGCTTAATTACTTATATTTGCTTATTTGATTTGATTTGTAAAATGTTCAGGCATTACTTTGAACTGAACAGACCATCCTGTTTTACTGAATTTCTTCCCAGAACCAGTTTTTTAGTCTCTCGATCCCTTAAATTATTCATACTCCTGGCAGATTTGTTATTTTATTTTTCATTTAAATAAGATTTTTGTTTTTGACAATAAATGACAGTCATCTATTAAAAGATATTCAGAAGGAATGCAGTTATGTTTGCATTTTGCAAACTGTTGCAAACAGTTAGGTAGACATAACTAAGGCGACATCTTTTTTCACAGCTGCATTGAAAAATTGACTTATTTCCTTTAATATTTCACCCTGTTGCATCATTTTAAACAATGATATGTTCCATGTCTTCACGAACTACTCATGAATTGCTGCTCTGTAAGCTTTTAGAGCACAGGGCTGCTGTTGTTCTTATCACAGCTTTATAGTTCTCTAAAGTGATTTTTTTTTTTAAAAGAGGGTGTCATCTGTCTTACAGCTCCATGTCGCCGTTCAGTATTGACAGCATCCGACGCCCTCGAAGGTCAGAGTCACCAGACTCAAAGAAGCGAAGAATCCACAGATGTGACTTTGAGGGCTGCAATAAAGTGTACACCAAAAGCTCCCATTTAAAAGCGCATCGGAGGACGCACACAGGTCAGTCCGCCTGATTTTCTGCTTATTTTTGCTGCCATTTTACTGAATGCTGCTGTTCCTCCTCATGTCAAAGATGGGCGAGATTTAAATTATCTTAAAGTCATACTATGAGGACATCTGTACATTATATTGTAGATCTAAAAACATTAGACCTATTACCAATAAAAATACTATTTTTAGAGGTCAGAATTTGAGAAGGCATGTTGAGATTAGAGGCCATAAATTAAAGGAAAACATCATACCAGCACTTGAAGCAAATGTTTACCTTGTTTGTTTATAACACTCCTTTCTTTAGCAGAATTTTCCATATCTCTAACTATTTCAACTATATTCTCTGCATCCTAACATCATTGTTTCTATGTTTGCTCCACTTTTTTACCAAGCTTCTTCTTAATAGACCTATTTGACCTTTCTGTTCTTTTCACTATTTTTCAAAACAGGTCAACCATACTATAAACTCATTTCTCGAATCCTAACGCTCCATTATCAGAAACTACGTGTCACAAACAAAAATAGAAAAAGAAAGAAAGAAACGTGCCAGAAGGTTAGAAAACGTACTTTAAATGCATCTCAGCATGTTTTTCTATCCTTAGACATTATTGACTGAGGACCAAATAACATAAGCACTTTGAATATTTCAGAAGTGAGAGAAAGTGATGGAAAAGTTGATACATTTTTCTTAAGCTTACAATGTTCTTCTTGTTTACTCGGAATCAGATGCACAGAAAGGAGTCAAGTTGATCAAATTTCAGTGAGAACAAGTACTTATAAAGTAGCTGATTGCTGTAGCTGAACGTATTATTCAAACTGTATAAATATATGGGGGTTTAGGGCGAGTAGTTATTTTCTTCTTGCCAATTACTGACTGATCCACTTAACCTTAAAGGCATTTTTTTTCCTGTCTTTGTCATTTTAAATAACATCTCAAAGATTTGAACCTCTGTTCCATATTTATACCCCAAACATGGGAAGTTATTCATTTACAGTTAAAGGTTCATCACACCCAAAAAGTGAAGAAAAAATAAAATAATACTTAAAGTAAATTTTTTTAGCAGATGTTTTTAAGGATTCTATTATTGTGTGTTTATTTGTAAAAAAAAAAAAACAGAAAAAAACCCCCAACAAAACAGCTATTATATAATAACTAACTTATCTTTCCTTAATAAATTTACTTACTCAAATTAAAAGTTGTATCATTTTGCATTTATTTAAGTACATCTTTATTATGGGGGAACAGCAAAAATGAAGAATAAACTGCATAAACTAATAGTGGATCAGTCTATTCAACCAAAGATTCAGACACAGATGTTTTTCTTTTTTTTTTCCCCATTGCTTTTTAAAGTCGCAACAACTTTAACAAAAAGTGGGTCAGAGGAAGCTCGCCTCATAAATTATTCAAGAAGCTTGAGGCTTTAGAAAAGGTTCTTCAGAAATTTGAGACACTCATTGGTAACATGGCCTTTTTTAATTTGCTGACATTTTACGAACATCCAATAATGTGTTTTTTATGTTGGTCACAGAAACATAACCATATAGAAATCTCAAACTGAACGGGCCTGCATTTGTCTAATGAGGCATTGAAATTTATCAGATGCCTTTTAAAACTTTCTGGATTGTAGTGATCTTTGCCAAAATGATGGTATTATTTAAACAATTGAAGCAGGTTAAAAGCTAAACTACAAAGAGAAAAAGATCTAATCTTTGATCTAATAAGATTTTCTACCTAAATCAAGGCAGATTAGAAATACTTCATAAGTGCCTTACAACTTTCTAGTGTGCGGTAAATGCTAAGGAATGAAGTACACAATTTAGGCATAACATTACGACCACTAACAGATGTAGAATCTGATGTATCCTCAATGTTTAAAGCAAAATAGTTTCATGAAGATTAGATGAAGCTTTATAATAACTAGACCATCACCAAAACAGCAGCTCTTGTAGCTCATCTCATGTTTGTAGAGGTCGGTATCCATCAGCTGGTCTAAGAAGGTAGCACTGTGACTAGTTTTAGTCATAGTATTGTGACTAAAATCTCCCAATGTAACTCTTTATAAGTTACACTCAACAAACTGTTTGTTATCCCATCTAAAATATAAAACTTGCTTCAGTTATAAACAGTGAAAGCAGCGAAGAGATGTTATTATTTCAAATTATTATTTCACAAAACTTTTCATACAGGGTTCAGATTTAAATTTAAAGTTATCATCATTTGACCAACAAGACAGGAAATAAGGCAGAGAAAAATAAAACTCGTAGGAGGATCAATTTTAAAACAACTTTTCCTGTTTTTATCTAGATTTCATATTTATACCCTTCTCAATTATCATTGCTAAAATCTATATTGGCAATATAACAGCAATTAAACAAATGTTTTACTGCTATCGAATGGATAAAAATTGGATTTTATCCAAGCAAAAGATTTTCATATTTTTTCATTAATTAACGATTAATATCATTGATTTAGATTGCAGTTTTATTTATCGGGGGGAGTTTTAGCTTTTAAGCTATAGACGATTGTTCACTGTCACTGTTGTCACAAAGCAGAGGCAGTTTAGACATAGTGTGAAGATTAAAACATGTGTGATGGTAACAGCATAACCTTCAGTTAGTTCGGCATCTTCTGCACATGCTGGACAAACATGCCTGATTCATGCAGACCAACTTAAGGCTTTTAATCATCTGCAGCGGTAACGTTCTGCCTGATCAGTGGTTCACTTGTGTTTGTAATCGTATGGAAGGTTTGACTCTCCTGTCTGCTGTTTTTCTCCGCAGGGGAAAAGCCATACAAATGCACCTGGGACGGCTGCACCTGGAAGTTTGCCCGCTCCGATGAGCTGACAAGGCATTACAGGAAACACACGGGGGTCAAGCCTTTCAAATGTGCAGACTGTGACCGCAGCTTCTCCAGATCCGACCACTTAGCCCTGCACCGACGGAGACACATGCTGGTGTAAAAGCACAACAGGAGCGATTAAGAGAAGATGTCAGCGGAGCAGACACGTCCATACAAACACATAAACGCACACACACACAGGCAGCCAAAGGGAGCAGGATCTCCCTCTGAATGTTCTTCAGCTGGCCTGGATGCAAACACACAGATGAGCACACACACAAAAACACATACACACACACGAACACACGCTGGCGTCCTACAAGCAGGTTGAAGATGGAGAAGCTGGATGGATGGTCGGAGCAGAATACAGGGGGACTTCTGGATCCTTTTGGATTAACGGGAAGCAATGGCGGGATCTTTAACCATCATCGGCGAACAATACGGAACTGTTTTAAGCAGCACTGTTTGGTGATGTTTCACTTTGATTTTTAGGATGAAGTGGCACTCTTTAAATTTGGATTTTACTCACTTTACATTACAGCTGCTTTTCCAGCATTCATAATGTGAAAGACCCCTTTGAAATCAGAGCCGTAAGAAGTTCAACCTGGAGAGGATTTCACAGGAAAGACTTGGCCTGAGTTGGATTTCTACAGACAGTATTGATTTGCTTTGCCGCCCTGTGAGTTTAACACATGGCCAGCAGAGGGCAGTGTTTGATCACAGGTTTTCTTAGCGATTACATTGAAGGCGTTTTCTTTGAGAAGCCGAATGAGGGTTGGGCTTTCACCTTTTCCATCAAGCAAAGTGCAAATAACTTTACCTGGATCCATTTTTATCCCCACACCCACTCAGTCAACCATTAGCTGCTTTTCTCCAAAACAGCAGAAACTGGACACGCCTAATCATCACACCAGCAAAGAAGCACCATTTTATCCCATGGACATTGGACAAACCCCATTTTTCATCAGTGCTTTTCTTTATTTTTGAGCCTCTTTAAATAATTTTCTTCAAGCAAATTTTATGTGGATTTTGAGCTGTGATTAGCAATCAGTAAAGTGCAATCTTAAAGAATATATATAAATATATATATAAACTTTCAGTATAAAAAAAAAAATTCTTTATTGAATCTTGCTTTTTTTTTAAAAAAATACCTGCATATTGCTTATGTTTAATTCTGACAAATACAACCCGCTTGTGTACAGCGAACCTTGAAACAATCAGAGGAAAGTCTGTGGAAGAAGAAAACCAACAGAGGCACCTTAGAGACTTTCATTCTGTCCCCGTTCACGTGTGCTCATCAGTCAAATCACTTTTCCTCCAATCAGATCAAACAGAAATTGTGAGGTAGTTTTCATACAGCAAGGCGCCCCTTGATCACAAGCTGTCACTGACACCAGCTGGAGACTGACAGAGAAAATCCCGCACACAGAAGAGCAATACATTTTGATCTAAATTGTTGTTGATGTCAACCAGGTCAACCTCACTCAAGTCACAAAGTGAAGTCTCAGCTGGTCATTTATCTCACATCATCTAACATTTATTTTATTTACATTTTTTCATAAACATCACTTGAAATGTTCTCACCTCACTTTGGGTGGTTTTGTTGGATATTTACCAGAAGTTTGGTGTTTAAAATGCAGGAGTTGCACACCTAATTACATACAGAATACCATATATACATACATATAGTGCCTCGCAATGGTCTAAATCCTTGAACTGTTTCACGTTTTGTTACGTTACAACAACAAAATCAATGCATTTGAATGGGTTCTATGTCAGACCTACTCAAGTTCTATCACATAGTTGTCAAGTGGAAGAATTGATAAATATATATTTCTTTTTGGTTTTTTTTGCAAATGAATAAAGATCTGAAAAGTAAGAGTTTCTTATGTCTTCAGCATCTCTGATTTAGTTGTACCTTCTAGAACAAGCTTTTGTTGCTGTTTGAGCTGCAACTGATTTGACCAGCTTTGCACATCTGGTGGTGGAAACCTGGACCCATAATTTGTAATATATTGAGAGCATGCTTGGGCATCAGATTTGGATGAATCTTAATCGGATCTATATCTGGATATTGACTTGTCTTTTCTAACATATAAACTGTAGCTCTGTATGTGTAGGGCTGTCTTTTCCTGATGCTTCGTCCACCTTGTTTAACAGAGGAGATTGCTTAGCGTGATGTGCGGTGTTAATTTTTCACAACACAACGTTTTGAATGTAGGTAAAAAGCTTGGTTTTTGACTCATTTATCCAGAGCATCTTCTTTTGCATGTTTGCTGTTCTACATGGCTTGTGGGAGACCGCATACATCACTCTTCTGAAAAGGCCAGATCTTAGGACAGCACAGCTAATAGTTATCCTGTCATCAGATTCTCTCATCTGATCTGTGGCTCTCTGCAGCTCCTCCAGAGAAGCGACGGGCCTCTCTGCTGCTTCTCTCATTCATGCTGTCTTTGACAGTAGATTTGCAGTTGGATGACCCCCTTTCCATTTTCAGTTGATAGTCTGAACATTTCCTTTTTGATGTGTTAAAAGCTTGGGATCTTGTTATTTTCCTAGAATCAAGCCCTGCTTTGAACACATCTTTCTCCCTGACCTGATTTGGTCTTTTACTTTGTATTTATTAAGCTGATCATTCACCAATGTTCTCTAACAAACCTTCAAGAAAATATCCATTCATTCTAAGATAAGGATGGACTCTATTTACTATTTGACTTCTGAAGGCAGTTGCCCTTCCCTCTATTTAGGGGAAGATGCACTTAAGGCAGCTGAATACATCAGCACACTTTGAGGATAAAAGTTTAGGAAGGGTCATCACTTTACTCCCACTTTGTTATTATCAACTACTTTGTGTCAATCTACACATAAAACTAATGCAAACTATATTCAGAACTGTGGTTGTAATGTGTTCAAATTTGAGAAAGTTCAAGGAGCCTGATTACTTTTGCAAAGCACTGCACACAACACAGATATTAAACTTTACATTATATCACAGAAGACGATTTTAGATGCTGTTACTGGCAGAAATATCACATCACTTGACCTCAATCAGGGAATTCAATTAAAAGTGTATTTTTATAGTCTGAAGGCGGGCGTTTCTTGTTTCTTTTTTTTTTTTTTTTCAAGTATTTCCAGTGCTCTTGATGCTGTTTAAAAGCTTCAAACTTAAGGTACAGAGCCAACCGATGTTATTCGACGGCGCTGCCAAATGCAGTTATTGGGCAGAAGCCAGTAAATAGACATGGCAAGCTTTTTGATTAAGGTATCTTGAAATCCATATACTCATACACTAACGCCTCCACACACACACACACACACACACACACACACACACATGAAAGCTCAGTTTTAGTAAAGAAGCCAAACCCAGGGAACAGTTTCCATACATGCAGAGTTTGTGCATCCCTCTTGTATGTTCTTTATTTATGTATATTATTTGTGCTCATGTCATTACGCCCAATTGTATTATCGTTTTGGCAAAAGCATATTAGCACCTTCTTTGTTTATTGAAATGAATTTCAGATATTTTATTCCAGATGTCAATTTCTAAACAAAATGCTCATCATATTTTATCATCCGTATAATGTATTAAGATGATTTTTTTTATGATTGAGGGGCACTTCATGGGACGGCTTGTAACTCTTTCTCCTATGTCGAAAAAAAAACAAACATTTTTTGAAATGTTGTAATATATGTGATGGTGAAGATTCAAAGCTATTACAAAGTTCTACAACCTGTACATATAATGGAGAAATAGGGCTTTCGACTGGTAGATGCAGGAGATACATTTATACATGTAAAGTCTTTTTTCTGAGACCGTAATTTATCTAATTTGATATACAGTAAAAATGGGCTAAAGGTGTTCATCATGTAAATGATCATGTGTGATGTTATATAGCGGTTTGGTTTTTTATTGTTCTGGCTTGGATTTAGATAAATTCATGGTCAAATCATACTTTTTTTATTTTATAAGGCTAAATCGGTGTTTGCTATACACAACTAATTATTTATATACACTGACTGCATTAAGGTACTTAATTGCCCCTTGCTGCAAATTTGGTATCATACAGTTGAAACCAGATATTTACATACACAGTCTTTTGTTGATTTTTCATGCTAAATAAGATCAAATCTTTCCATTTTTAGGTCATTTAGGGTTAAGATAATTATTTCTCCTTGCTAAAAGGCCAGAATAATGAGTGAATATTAAAAGATTTCTTTCCCATTTTAAATTACAAGGTTTATTAAAATTCCTTTGTATTTGATAAAATTACCTTTTCAACTGGTAACCTGCCAGAGGTTTCTCACAATAGTTTGCAGGAATTTTGACCTATTCACAGAACCAGTCCAACTGGGTCGGGTTTGTTGGCTGCCTTTCAGCTCTTCCCACTAATTTCTATGGGACTGAGATCAAAGGTATGTGTTGGCAACCCTCCATAATATTGACTTTGTTATCTGTAAGCCACCCTCTAACTAATCTGGTCGGCTGTTTAGGATGACAGCCTATTTGGACGACCCATTTTTGCCCAAACTTTCCCGTCCTGACTGATGTCTTGCTTCACTGTTACTTCCTCATGATGCCGTCTTATTGGTGGAGTGTACAGATCCATTCTGTGGCAAAACAGATCTGCAGCCTGATGCTGCCATCCTTGCACCTTTATCCGCCAAGTATAAAAATGGTCATTATGGCCAAACACTCATTTCATTGGATCACGTCTTTTGCTACTAAAGTTTCTGTTTTTCTGTTGCTTTTGAATTAATCGCTTCTTCTTTGCGAAGTTGCCTTTCAGCCCATGTGTTTTACAAAACTTTTCTTTATTAACGCTTTATTTTGCCGGAATTTTAAAGCACATCAAGCGTCAAAACACATTCATATCTGGAAAAGAAGACCCATTTATTTCAACTGTATTTAGGATTGTTATTTATACTATAATGAATATCCACACATCTGGACAAGGGCTAACCAAGCTGATAATTTGTCTGATATTTTCTGTACTATAATACTTTTGAACTTTCCATCATACCACACATGGAAGCAATGTGTTTGAGGTGTTGCCTTTGGAGATCTCCACAAATGTCCCACAATTCAATTCAGCTGCTGTGAATCAACCAAGCTAAAGCTCTTGAAGCCATAAAATACTTTCCGAGATTGCTTTAATTCTTAGAAATATTAGGGGATTTAACCTTCTGTTTTTCAAGAAAATCATTAAAAAGCTGTAAATAAAAAAATAAAATAATTTGGGTAATCCTAGTTAATCTGAACATTAAAAGTTCAGTTTGACCCAATCACAGATACAAGGTTTATATCCGATAATCCAGTGTAACTAAACATCTGATTTCAACTGTACTTTGATGACAACAATAAAAACATACACAAAATCAATCTCACATATCGACATATTTACTTTTTATTCAGTATATCAATACATGACGTCGGATGCCTTAATACACCAGTTTTTAAACAATTCAATCAGACTTGAAGATAATGTCTCCACAGAGGCAGGGTGTATCCCCCCCCCCACCGCCCATCCCAACACACACTTACTTAAACGCACCCCATCTCTTTACTCGTTTTAAAGCATAATTTTGTTACGGTAACCAGGGTCAAAGTTATGCAATAATGACAAATAGTGCCTCATACCACAAACTTGTAATATCACGCGCTGTGCGCAGCGTTTCGATTCTAACTCCTGTTCTTCAACTGCTACATTTCAAAAGGAGAAACAGTGATTTCTTTCTTTTTATTATTATTATTTTTGGGGATGAAAAAAGCACAGATAACAATATGCAAGTCGGACCTCTAATGTTGAACCTATCCTTCGCACTGAGCCTTATATATCATAGTGTCAAATGCAGCGTCCCACAATAACACCAGTTTGAAGCACACATCATTACTTTGGCTGCAATAAGTCCCTCTCCATAAGGGCAATAAACCTGCGTTACAAAGACCTCTGGATGTTTCATCTTCAGCACAGCGATTTCATATTAGGCCATGAGGAATCAAACCCACAGCTGGGTAATTTGATGCCTTTGCTGATGATTTGAGGCGTTCAATCAGTTAAGTAAATATTTTACTTTTAAGTATAACATCGGATTTTTTTTTTCTGGTTTTGAAAACTTAAGTAGTGAAGCCAATGCCTATGTTTCAAGTTTGCTAATATTACGTACAGTAATTGTTGTTCCTGTATTTATGTAAAGTGAGTGTTGTGTAAATATATTCAGATCTTTTCATTCTTACCGTGAGAAAATAAAATGTGATATTGTTTTCAAAAGGGAGATTCTGCTAATGGGGAAAAAAGAAGACATTTTTAATCCTGGTATTTTTAAAAATTTTAAAAGCAGGTGTCCTTTTGTTTTTTCTTTATTTCCCTGTTACAGTTTTATTTTCTCCAAAAGTTGTTTCAGTAACAAGTCAGTGTTTTTCCTTTTTTTTTTCCTGTATTTTTTCATATGGATGGAGCTGTGAAATTAAGATAAGTTGAAACATATACATGTATATTGAAATGAATGGAGGCATGAAGGTTAATAAAGTTGCATTTTGTATGTAACACTACTGGGATGAAGCCCTTTTGCTATCTATGATTGGGATGGATGGAATGCGGTTTCAGTGACACATTTGAGTGACATTTGAGAGCTGTACTCACACTGGCATTCAGAAACCTAATCTGGATTTGGAGGAAACCATTAGTGTGGAGTACAGCAAGTGGGATGCTGCAGTTGCAGAACCACCTCCTGAAGTATACGACACTGTTAATCAACAACCATAAAACTAAACAGCAGCAGCAAAATGTAATAAACAGACCTGAAAAAAATGATTTTTCTTCATTAAAGATCTCATCTGCTTTTGCTTTTTTTATTTCAGCTACAATCAATTAAATAAATTTTAATATCAGACCAATTAAAAAAAATTCTTTAAAAGACGACTTTATTAGGAGGAATAAGCAATTACATATGACAAACTCGGCTTTATTTTTATTTTTTTTTGATTAGGCCATGATATGCTCCCTCTGAAAAAGTAACGCATTAATTCTGGATATCAAACCTTGAAGAAGCTACGGTACATGTCAACCAGCTCAATTCAGCCCAAAGATCTGATTACATCATTAATAGAAAACAATGAGTCTCAATAAAGTAAGAAAAAGCTAAAATGGGTAACTTTAAAAAAAAGAAACAGATTAAAAAAACGATTAAGAAACAGCCAAATATATCCTGCGTTCATTTTAAATGTTAGCATCTGAACTGGCAGTAGAGGCAATTAGTCCACTTCCAGACCTTATTGCCACCAATGACCGCCCCCCCGCCACTGCGCACCTGAACAGAACCATTTTGGACCGCAGCTGACATAAGGTGCAGATGTGTTTTTTAATGCATGTGCAATTAATCTATTTGGAAGTCACATTCTCGCTTTGACATTTTCATACTGCCATGTAATTCATCATAAATCTCAGAATAAAACTACTAACCACTGCTTTGTTGCTATAATCCAGCACAAACAGAGAGTGATATTTTAAGAGCTGGTATGCTCCGACCTTGCATGAAGCCAATGCAGTTTCCAAGAACAGGTTACGGTTTAAAGGAAACACCCTGAACATCCTGTACTCTGCTCTATTATAATCGGATCTGGATGAATGTTTTTGTGAGCCGCTAAAGAATTCAGATGATTACAAGCTATTCTGACTCCACAAAGTATTTCTCATTCATAGTTAAGATTTATCACTTCCTAGATGTTCTGCTGTAAAGATCATGTTGAGTCGAATGTACATGGAAAAAAAAATGCATTAAGTTGTCCCTACATGCATGTACCTTTCTCGACTCTTAGAACAAGCTCAGGCACCTTTTCTGTTTCTTGGCACCCTTTGTCGGAACCCGCTCTATGACTCATGTCACGAGCACAATCTCTGCAAACTGTAATAAAGAGAAGGACATCTTGTTGTGTCCCACAATTGCCTCTAAAACCGGTTCGAATAATGGTTTAGATCAGACTAATTATGAAATTCCAGATAATTCACAAAGACTTGAACCGACAAGATAACTAATGATTTTGTACTTTTGAAGTAAACATGATAGAGATGAGCTGTAAGTCATAGTCTGACTTGATGTATCTTTAACTTTTTAATCTGCCAGGTGTTTAAAACACCAGTGGGACCATCTGCCTGTCAGCTAAAGGCTCCATGAAAACTAGATCCTGTAACAGGACAATCGCACGAGCAGATTTACAGCAGAAAAAGCTTCAGAGAGAAAGACTGGATGGGTCAGAATTTAACAAGATGGAAATCGCATAGAGGGACCAGTGTTAAGTTTGATGACCAACTTTTCATTATTTTTAATCAACTTTTTTCCTTGAGATGAAAACTAAAATAAATCTCAAACAGGAACCATAATAACAATAACTGACACATTTTTTAACCAATAAACATGAGACTCAAATACTCAAGTTATATGGAAAGAATAAACTGATTTACTGCCTAGTTTTTAAGTAACAAAAATCTGTGTTTTATGCAAATTAAGACTATGTTTATTTCATATGTTTTATAATTTTGAGATTCCCCAAACATTAAACCCGCCCATTTTTTTCTTTATTGACTATATCTTTTAGACAAAACTCATAGAAAAATTATGTTATTGGAGTGAGTCGACTGAAACAAAAACGACTACAAGTGTGTTAACTCTAAATAAATGAAAATGAACCATCAAAATCAACAGCAGATGTAACCTTAAAAATGATCTTTAATTACCCTTTAACACGAGTGGATTATAAATTCTTTGCAAAGGTGTGAAAGAGAGATAAGGTCAAAGATGACTATTTTAATTGCTTGTTGCTAAAAATGGCTTTCCGGTGTTAAAGAATTGTAATGTTCCATTAGTTTCTGAACACTGCATCTGCAATTTGACTTGATTTTGATTTAATGTGTGATAACACATGTAATTCAGTGCAAATTCTAAAATCTGGTCAAGGTCAACAAATATCTATACTTTATTTTCTATAAGGAATGCAGATGTAATTCAGTTTTGGATCTTTTTTTTTTTTTTTTTTTTTTTTAATAAATCTTAACCTCTTCCACCTACATGGTGCTAGGCACAGTTGGTAAAAACTTTCTCTGATATTACACTTTTAAATAAAAAAATAAAAAAAGACTTAAAATAGTCTAAACTGAGGTTTAACAGACAAACAGAAAGGACTTATTTGGAAGCAGGAGGTTCTTGGTTAAACTTTCCATTTGCCCAAAAAATATTTTGATGATCCCCAAGTGAACTTGAATGAATTTTGTGTTCTTTTTGATCCACAGTGGTTTTAGTTTTGAAACTCTTCCGTTTTTAGTGTTTTTTTTCTTCCCCTACCTGAACCTTTTTCTTATCACTTTAATAGTGAGCACAGGTTTGAGGCTCAGGCATGTAGTCTACAGTAGTGTAGATATTGCTCTGGGTTGGTGAGATCCAGAGTGAATTGGTGATGTGATCTTGGAGTATTTTAGGTTCAATACTGTTAACTATTTACTCATTTGTAAATAATGCCTCACACTTTGTTTACTGAACATCTTTGAAATAGTTGTACAACTTCTTATAAACCTTCTTTTTAATCTGTTGCCTTTTAAGATCTTTTAACTTACCTCATGTTCTCAGACATGATTTCTGGTTTCTACAGGTCAGACAGTAAGCAAACCTGGGTGTGGCTATTGAAACTGAACCAACTGTGGTTAATCACAGTTTAACAAAGGACAAAGTTGGTACCTTGTTTCCCCCCTAAATTATTGTAGTTTGTCTTGCATGTCTCTATATGATGAACTGGTGAATTGTCCAGGGTGTATCCTGCCTCTTTCTCAATGATTGCTTGAGATTGGTGACAACCCAGCTTTAACCCTGCTTAGAAAAGCAGGTATAAACAATGAATGGATGAGAAGATTACTCATCATTTGAAAGGCTATATTTACTCAGGTTATCATGGTTTGACATTGAGATATTTTTGGTGACATAGTATGACAAGAAAAAAAAAAAAAATCAATTGAAACTATTGCCATGGAAAACCAAAAATCATCCTTTAAATATGAAAAAAGACAAAACAAAAAGTTATTCTCGTGAACCTGGCAGTATTAAAGTCAAAATCCGAACAGACTGCATGACAAAAGTTTGCTCTACACCAAAGATTTATCGCTCATTTTCATCCATTTCATCTTTTCTTAACTGCCAATACTCTCTATAGCTCAAAAAGACAATAATTGTTTCACCTGGAAGCCAAATCCTCCTTTTCTTTTCAGGTGACAACACAAAACCAAATTCACAAAAGGCTAATATCATCTGCACAATGAACAATTCAGATATAAAAATATGTCACCTGTTCATATGCTGTGTACTATCAAAATAAAGGTTTGAAAAGGACACAATTTTTTAAATAGGTTTAACTGATACAACTCGAAATGACTCCCATTAATGAGATATTTGAAGTAAGGCAACAATCTGATTTAACACTCTTAGCAAAAAACGAAAAACAAAAAGGCAAATAGTGTCAGATCAGAACATCAAATTGTCTCTTTTGAGAGTAAATAGAATAAACTGCTGTCTTTTTTTCCTCTGTTTTTCTATGTTAGGTAGAAACTAAAAAGACAGGGCAGATTCAGCTATGGGGTTCCTTGGCTTTGGTGTCTCTTCGTGTGCAGAGCCAGGTGGTCCGAACGCGAGAAGCAGCGGCTGCACACACCACACTGGAAAGGCTTCACACCGGTGTGTTTCCTGAAGTGCCGTGTCAACTCATCAGAGCGTGCAAAGCGCCACTCGCATCCCTCCCAGGAACACTGGTACGGCTTCTCACCTTTGCCAAGCAGAAATCAAACAAAGAAGCTAAAGTAGACACCCACAACTTTTTGGGATTTTTCCCCCAATTTTAGGATTTTTCCCCCAATTTTGGGATTTTTTTCCCCAATTTTGGGCTTTTTTCCCCATTTTTGGTGCCCTCAATTTTTCTTTTGGTTTTTTTCCATTTTATTCCCCAAATTTTTGGGGCTTTTCCTTCGTTTTGACCCAAAA
>JAUZNJ010050226.1:0-30718 GCA_034780135.1 Jordanella pulchra | reverse complement strand
GAACCAGAACCAGTTTACTCTGTGCTTGCTTAAATAAACTTGTTAACTTTTTCTCTGCCTCCTGTGGTGTTCTGCATATGGGTTTGACTCCTTAAGCCCATCATGACACACCTCCTGTATGCCTCCTTGCTTTCTCTTATCTTGACCTTAAGTTGCTTTTGTATACTCCTCAATAATTCTGTTTCCCTTCTTAAAGGCTTGTTTTTTTTCTCATTGAGTAGTTGCTTCAGATCATTTGTGACCAATGGTTTATTATTTGGGAAGCATTTCCCGGTTCTGCTAGTTATGGTGTTATCTACACACAAGTTTATGCAGTTAGTAACACAGTCAGACATTGTTCTGATGTCCTCTCCATGTGGCTAACACAGTGCATCCCAATCTGTAGTCTCCAAACAACCTTGCAGGGATTCTTCAGCTTCATTTGACCATTTTCTTACAGTTCTTTTACATGCAGGTTGTCTCTTATAAATTGGCTTATACTCTGAGCAGAGAAAAACAAGATTGTGATATGATTTCGCAAGAGGAGGTCTTACTTCAGAGATGTACGAGTCTTTCACATTTGCATAAAACAAGTCCAAAGTCTTGTTTTCCCTGGTACAGCAGCTGTCAAACTGTTGGAACATTGGTAGTGTAACAGAGAGTGAGGCATGATTGAAATCACCAGTTATTCCACAATACCCAAATGCATTTGGGTATTATGTCTCAGTGAGGGGCACTGAAAGCTTAGCTTAGCAACAACAGAACTGATTATATTACATGCATTGTCAGCAACGGCAGAAGGTAGAATGTAAACAGTTATTAACAGAAAGCTGGTAAGCTCTCTAGGCAGATAATACGGATAAAAACCAACCGCCAACAATTCAGTGTCTTAGCTGCAGTGACGAATCTTCACAGTAACACGCCCCAGATGGCACCATCAAATGTTTACAAGCACTGACAACTCACCTCCTTTGAGTTTCCAGTCTACTTTAAGTCTCTGTCTCCAAGTGTGGTCAGAAAGCCTTGCAAAGAGATGCAGGAGTCCAAGATGTGATTCTGCAGCCATGTTTCAATAAAACACATGCTGATATTCTGGCTGGGTCGTTGCCAGGATTTGGAGTTCTTCCAGCTTGTTTCCTAAAGATCTCACATTGCCCATAATGATTGATGGAAGAGATGATTAAAATTTCTTTTTCCTCTCTCTTCTCTTTCCTCCTGCTCTGCATCCCCAGTGCCTCTTTTTAACTCAGCTGGTACTTGCAGAAAAAGTTGATGTATTATTTCAGTTTTCGAGATGTTAATCATCAGCTCCCGGGTGTAAAAAATCAACCTGCTATGGTTGCTGTGGTTACGCATCATAACAAGTTTACAAAAGGGACAAACATATCAGTAAAATCCCTTCAGTTTCATAGCACTCAGAGGCAAAAGAAAAATAAGAAAAATAAACTTCTGATCAAAAACGGAGGATCTGAAGTTCTCCTAAAAAAGAATGTCAGAGTCAAGCTAGGAGAGCTACTCCAGCATACAGCCACCTTTAAGCACCACAATTCTAGAATGAATCATGGGATAACCAAGGTTACAGAGGATACATCAGACCTGTCATTCAAAACTGCGAGAAGAAGGCTGCATTTGTCGTCTGCATAAAAAGAAGTCTTCCATCCGAATAGGCCATGAGGCCGTAATTGGCCAACGAATCCATCTTTCACAGGAAGCAGTCGCCTGATTTAAACACACGGTGAGTGTGGCTTGTACACCGCCTGACGAGCATTGCAGGAAAAATATGATCCATTCTTCAGTCTCTTCCATGGTGCCCCTTCTCCATCCATAAGCCCAGTTTGAATTTAAAAGTGAAAAACCCACACTTTATTCTTTAACAAAGTCATGACTGATGAATCCAACAAAGCTTAGCAACAGGAACATTGCAAAAGCCTAACAATCAGAGCTGTCAAGGCTAACATGTAAATTCACATTAGTGCAACTTCTTAAAAAACAAAAAAGCATGATTAATGATCATATTTCAATATATTTTGGACCTAATCTGTGCTGTTATTTGAATATTTTGTTTTCTGTTTCCTCTTTTTCTATTGTATTTTAAGATATTTTGAGAATTTTTTTGTTTGCCATGGTAGTCATAAAAAACAAACAAATAAACATAGGAAAGCATGAGAATTGATACCATCTTCAGCCTTCAAAAAGATAAAGCTGAACAAAAGAAGCAACATCAGATGTAAATGGTGGATTACATCATGCACTGCACTTTGTGGTAAAAATCAATGCATAGCACGTTAACCTCATCTCCAGAAGATGGCTGTAAATTTCAGTTTCAGTTATGGGAATGCACCATCTAAAAAGCAGACATATGGAGGTTACTTGTTTAAAACACCTTTACAAATAAAGCTTTATCTTTTTTGCTCTGTATTATACTCTGCAATGCTAAATTTTATTTTTTTACTTTGTTTTGTGTGGAAATGTATGCACAATTGTTGGTGCAAAAATATCTTAGATCTATTATCTAAGATTCAATTTTTTGCTTTTATCTCATGCAGCTGTTTTTGAAATGATATTAATAAGTTGCTTTGGAAATACATAGAAAAACTTTGACAAATAATGTATTATTGTTAATTTCCGGGTAGGGGACACCACACAGTATTTGTATTCAGTGCCCACATAGGGTTAGTACCATGTCATGATCCAGGGTTTTCTGTGTTCCTTTGTGGGTTTTTTTCCTTTGCGCCTTGTCCCTCTTCCACCACCAGATAGCGCCAGGTCATGGAAGGAGTGCGGTGTGGCTCCAGTGGCACAGCTGCGTCCCATCAAGCCTCGTCAGGCGGTGTACAAGAGGAGTGAGCTGCCAGTCCCTCGGAGCCGAGTGTTTGCCTTCAATTGGTATCACAGAGCCTCCTGAGCTTGTCTGAGCTTTCCCCTCGTCGTCTGATGCTACCTAGAGATTCTGATTCTCTGTTTCCTGCTACCTTTAGGTGATCCTCTGGAAATCCTGGATTCACAGGTCAGACCCAGGCTGTCGTCCTGTTCTCAGAGTCCTTCCTCGTGATGCCGTGGAGTTTACCCACTGGTTGCCTGAGCTCCTAGATCCTACTCTCCGTTGTTTACAAGTATCTTCTGTTTCCCACGACTGGCAGCTAAATCACTCCTCTGTGTTTCCGCCGAACCTGAGCCGACCTCCTCAATTGCTCCCGGACCCCACAAAGAGACTCGGACCCTGGACATCCACAACCTCCCTCCAAAACTCAGAACCGCCCGTCAAACAGTAGGACTAAACCTTATCCGCTCCTGCGTCTCCAGTTTCCCACTCCACCTGAACTCACCACTCTGCTCTCCCTCCTCAGTGACAGTCCGTTTTCAGTCCCAGCCGGTTTTCCAGGACCTGGCTTTCGTCATATTATTGTTGTTCACTGTTACGTTAATAAATCCCATTTTACTGACTCTCACTCTCCTGTCTTGGTGTTCTGCATGTGGGCTCGGAGCTTAAAACCCAACATGACACACCACCCCTGAGCTTAACTTTTATCTCACAATATGTCACAGTTTTTTTTGCAGCCTTGAGTTCCTTGTCAGATGTATCAATGCTAGTTTGCTGAGTCCAGTCTTTTGAGAAGTGAAGGACTGTTCAGGGTGAAGCTGTTCTGCTCATTTTTGGAGATGGGTGAACCTCATTTTTCTTTTTTTTCCTCACTAATCAACCACATGAAGGGCATCGCAAACAAGGCTGGGTTCTGATCAGCAGGGAGTATTGATCTTGGTCTGACCTCATCTTGGTTGTACAGATGGCTTACATCTTATTTCAGATTGTGCTGCTTATCTTTCAGAATTTATTAGTTGTGCAAAACAGAGTTAACAAGACCCTGACAACAAAGAAGTAGTATAATGCAGTTCTCTACAGCTGGGGTTTGGTTATCCCCCCGCCCAATCTTGATCACTCATAATCACTGAATCATGAAAACCTCATGAAATAAACACTTAAGATTTTATAGGACATTTATAAAACATGGTTGCTCACCCTGAGCCTGGTTCGAGCTCTGTTAGGAGGTTAAAGTGGAG
Organism: Jordanella pulchra; assembly: GCA_034780135.1. Taxonomy (NCBI): domain Eukaryota; kingdom Metazoa; phylum Chordata; class Actinopteri; order Cyprinodontiformes; family Cyprinodontidae; genus Jordanella; species Jordanella pulchra. The sequence goes on along the minus strand of JAUZNJ010050226.1, from coordinate 26,680 downwards.
TTGGAGTGGAGTTGTTCCTTTTCTCTGTCACCACATGCTTGGTCAGGCCGAGGGGATTTTTATAAAATTATTTGCTTCTTTTTTGAAAGCCATGTATTTAAATTAGAATCTAGTTTTAATATTCTGTATTGCTTCAGTGGTTGGATTATATAAACAGGATCTGTGCGTTGTGTAAAAGACTTGGAGGCAACATTTGTTGTGATTTGTTGCATATAGAGAATTTGCTTTAATTAAAGGTTTTTTTGAGATCATGATCAAGCTGTGGCATCTGTAAGGTCAAAAAGCTGGTACCAAAACAAACAGAAAAACCTGGAGTCAACATCAGAAAAATCAACTTTTATTCATATCTCATCTTTCAAATGAAAACAGAATCAAATACTTCAGATATTTTTGTTCTCATAGATTCAATAAAAATAAACAGTGCAATAATCTCAGAGCAGGAAACCACACCAGAATTTCACAGTGCAAACCCAATAAGAACAAGTCCTGCCTGCAGACAGGAATGAACTGAAGCAGCTTCAGAATTGGAGCCCTCTTCATCCTGAAGGTTTCTGCTTGTCTGCTGTCGTTTAAGATTTAGAAACCTGTATCTCCAACCATCCTTCCTCATGTCTCTGCAGACATGTCACCCACAGAATGCCACTCCTTTAGAATCGCAACAGATCTGAGGAATTCAAATTTAACAACCATCATAGATTAATATAATATTAATATCCTGTAAATAACAGAGAAAGAACCATGTTTAACAAAACTCAGAAAGTGCACTTCGTTTTTAGAAGACAAACATTTTGTGCAAAAGGGGGATAGGTTTTTTGAGGAGTTTGTAAGCAAGACAAATGGAAACAGAATCCATCCATCCATCTTCTTCCACGTCCATCAGGGTAACAGGGGGCTGGTGCCAATCTCCAGCTAGCGAAACGCAGGGTACACTGTGGACAGCATGCCCATCCATTAGTGGCCTATTCTTTTTATATTTCATTTCTATGAGAGGGTGGATCTATTGAAATACGAACCCACTGGTTAGTTTCATGTTGCATTGATCTTTTCTTGCAGGAAGCTTCGTTTCAGTGTCAGCAGGACCTGCCTGTTCATCAGGGTCTATTAGATGCAGTTATCTACAAATTAGTCATCTACACCCACCTTCACCTGAAACTAAAGATCATTTGAGGATCCCAATAAACTTTTTAAATGTGATCAGATTCACACTCTGATGCAAAAAAATGACTGCTATCCAAGAAGGAAGCTTAGATTGACCTTAAATGCTGTGAGAAAGAAGAGTTTTAGATATTGGTTGGATTTCAGTGTTCTGTTTTCAATGTCAGCCTCCTTCAATGCATTTACTTTAGTTAGTTGAAGGAATGCGCTGCTGCTGCTGGTTCTTGGATCTAGGATTTGTTCAATCACTTTGGTTTCAGACTTTGGAAATAAAACATTTCATTGAATAACATTGGTTCCTCTCCACATACAGATTATAACATCTAGGGAAGGTTGGCATCATGGGGGCTACCAAATCTTCTAAATAAAATTGTTTGGAACACAGATTCCAAACAATTAATCCAGAACCCTTTCCAATTCCAATTCCATCTTCTCTGCCCAGTCTGCTGTAATATATGAGGAAAGAAGAAATTGAACATTTTCTTTTTTAAATAACCCTTTTAGATCTTAGAGCAAAAACAAATGTCTAACTCGAAGTCTCTAGCACCACTCCTCAGGTGCCACCACTATTTTGCAACATTGCTCAATTTAATCGAAATCAAGGTCTTAGTAGAACTTTCCGACTAACCGAGGAGGTCATTCAAGAGCTGCAGACCCCTCGTTTCTAGCTTCTACAAAGAAAACAAAACACTTTATTTTGTAGAACAAAGCTAACTGAGTGAGCCTTTGACATGGATATGTAAAATGAATATAAGATACGTGGCACACTTAAAGAAATTGTTAATTAGTGAAAAAATTAGTTTTAAAGACTTGTGCTACCTGCTTCCTGCTATATTCTACTTAGAAATTGCATAAAATGACACAGAAGAGCAGCTAAAATATCTTATTTGTTTTGCCTTCCTTATAACAAACAGGTACACTTTATTTTATAAAAGCCAAAGTTTCAGATTTCCTGGCTTAACAAAATGGTGTTAATAGTTTATTGACATTATTTTAGGTCAATTTAAACTCACAAAGTTATTTATGTTAGATGTTCATAGAACCAGCAGCAACATAGTGCCACTTCCTATACCAGACTAAGACTGGATTCAAACTGGAGTCACACGAGTGACTGTCTGTCAGTTTAGGTTGAAACTTAAATCAAACTAGACTCAGACTAGAGTCTGTTTGGATGCAAAATCGGAACTAGCTGAAGTTTAACACGAATCTGGAACTGGAATCAAAAACTAAATTTGAATTAAAAATTCATAGAAGGGGTTTGAAAAAGCTGATATTTAATTTTAATCAAGCTGGAGTTTTAAACCCGAGTCTTTCGGATTCATAGCGACAGGAAGCTGAAAACAAACTGGCGTCAGGCTGGAATAAAATATTCACAAGCTGCAAACAAGCACAAACAAACAAACAGCCTGCCAAAAATATTCTCAGTTTAAAATATTCCAATATAAAAACATGTTCACGTTCCAACTACACTCCACACATAGACGTCACCATCATTTCTCTCAGAAATATAAAAACACATCACAGTGATGTGCTTATTATTCTTTTCAAACATAGAGGAGTTCAGATTTTCTGCTACACGACCGTCAGACTTTAAAAAACATCTGAATCTTTTACAGATAAAAAAATATGAACTAGAAAGACGACAGAAAACTTTGCTACACCTGAACAGCCACTCCCCCCTCTCTGATTGGACCATAGGATGATGTCATCATACATGCAGTTGTGAACCATTGATTAAAGAGGCTAACCATGTCTGAAAGGCTGTCTAAATACTTCGATGGACGTATCGATGCTCCTTTACGAACAGATACGGTTTATTCTAACTTGTAGAACATTAACGATGTTTAGCTGAAACAATTCAAACTATGTCAATGGGAGGAAGAGAAGCCTTGAACAGGTGAATTTTCAGGTGCAAACGGAACCGAATTAAACGTCTGTGTCGATGAAGCAACGAGACTGGAGTGTTTGACTTGACAAGAAATCTTCTGGTATGGATCACCTTAAAGATCTCAGGGGTCGGTCGGAACTAACAATAGTCATCACTGATCATGCTCAACATCATCAGCGGCAGTATAATTATCATGATCACAACACCATCATCATCATCATTATTATCCTCTTGAGATCATTTTTGGCTTCCCTATTACCATAATCCTCATCATCAGCAAGCTCAGCCTCATCAGTATAGTTACTATTTCTGGCACAGCTATCCTCATCATCGTCATCATCATTGTCATTGTGGTCCTCGTCATCATCATCATCATCATCATCATCATCATCATCATTATCACCACTACGTCATTATTTTTGTCCTTTCTATCCTGATCCTCATTATTCTCAACAAACATCAATCTTTGCATTATCACCAAGAACAACTTCATTATCATTACTATCAATATCATCATCATAATCATTACTAATATCACCATCTTCATCACCTCCACCATCATCATCTATATCTTGACAACGAACATCATAATCAGTGTTACCGTCATCAACTCTATAATTACCGTTATTATCGCGTCATCATCACTGTCGTGACTAACACAAAAATCATGATCATAACTGTCCTCTTTATGATGACTATCATCATCACCCTGATTTCTTTGAGTCAGTGAAAAACATAGTTCTGTGTATCTCTATTGGTGTCTCATTGGTCTCAGATTGCGGTGTCCCAGAACACAGTGGTGGTGTGTCCTGCGGCGGTGGGCGGGGCAGAGTATGGCGGCGGCTGCTTCCTCCTCCAGCTGGGCAGGTTGGGCATGCTGTCCTGTTTGCACAGGTTCTTCTCCGGCCGCTGGCGAGCTTTTATCTCTCGACACAAAACTCTCTTTTTCTCGATCATCTCCATCATAGTGGCGTCACCACAGAGCCATGGCATCTGGTGATGAAGAACAGCTTGTCATCATCAGCACATTGTTGACCAACTGACTGAGCTCTGAGCCTCTCTGTAGAAGGTCAGGGTTGGTTCCAGACATGAGTGTGGTAACATCAGTCTGTGACCATGGCAACATTCACACACCAACACTCAGACAGGAAGCAGTCAAGGGTTGGATTAACTATATCAGAGTTGAATGATCAGCGTTTAAACATTTCTAATGAATTTCATTATACTAACAGCCTAACAAGCATTTTCATCTGGGATCAAGCATTTCAGAATAAAATCAATTAGTGGTTAAAATCTCTCTAGAGGATTTTTGGCCCACTCTCCTTTGTGAAATGGTTTCCTGTTTGCAATATTTTTAAGCCCTTGATTCAGGACTGCACTGTATAGAGGTTGGAATGAACTGACTGAAAAAATATACTTTTAGGAGCAGTTTTCCTGCACCCTACTTTTACTTAGGTAATATCTAAATATTATAATCACAACTTTTACTTGAGTGAAATGTCTCGCTAAAAAGCTTGCTTGGAAAATTCAGCTTAGGCAACTGGACAGTGTTACCTAGAACATGTTTCGTCTATCATTCAAGAGGCTTCCTCAGTTATTACTGATGGTGGGGATTGCTGGGATTAATATACTGTAGGTGTAACAAAAGAATGGGAGGGGAAAATAAAACAAAAGGTGGCTCTGATACCTCCAACAAAATGGCCAATAGAGGTCAACTGGGGGTGTGGTTGGTCATAAGGGAGGTTCTGATGGGTCGTTAACTTGCTCGTCAGAGTGGTTTCGTTCACATGCCTCTTTGAAGTGAGAGTGGGAGATGGGAGTTGAATCTTCTGGGTGTAGTTCCTAAAAGTATTTTTTAAGGTTATGTCTCAGAAAACCTTGTCTGTTAAGTTATGTTGTTTTCAGGTTCACGAAAAGGGCTTTTTTTAAAAAACTTTTTTAAATAAATATTTTTATTAAAAAATGCTGCCATTCAGAGGACTTTAGTGCAGCTTGGTGACTTAGGGAGAAAGAGGAAGTGATGTACATGTGAAAACAAGTAAGAGTTGGAACAGTGGTCTTGTTATGGACAGCTGCTGAAGTTTTAAAGGATTAAGATACCGCTATGCCTTCATATTTTGTTGCACCTCTTTCCTTCCACCCTATAAGGATGCCATCAGCTTATTTAGGTTTGAGGCGAGCTTCAGAGAAGTTACACTAATCCACAGTGTCTCTACTGTGCTTGGAACATTTTGAGAATGATGTTTTACCTTGTTTTGTTCCCTTATTGAAAGAGAAGTTGCAGTACTCCACGGTATCTCTACTATGCTTGGAACATTTTGAGAAGGACGCTATATTTTATTTTGTTCCCTTATTGAAAGAGTCGCTTGGTTAATCAGGGAAAAACTACCGTGAATAGCTGCCAGCAGCCGTAGCTATGGCCTCCCCCCGATGGAGAGAATGGAAAATATTGGCCGGTGTTTGAGCCAGACACAGACGAATTGCTATTAAGAACTGCTGATGTCGCTCCCGCTGCTTCCACTTCCAGCTCCACATCCATGGCAAGATGTTGATGAGGTAAGAGAAATTTAAAAAATATTCTGAAAAGAACTGGAGGCTAATGTGAAGCTTAAATTGTAGATTGCTGCTGTTCTAGATGACGATCCAAAGCTGACTGCTTTTAGTTTCTGTAATACCAAGGTCAGAGCCTAACTTCATGATAATAACATGGCTCTTTTCATTTAAAGTACTATATACGAACTTATATTTTAAAAGGCATAATTGGTTATACTATCCGTACCAGAGCCGTAGAAGCCATTGTTCCCTGCCATGAGTTTTCTACTACAGTCATATTAGCTGTCACCCTCCGGCTCAGAATCGGACTCTGTAGGCTAGACATCTGTGTGATGGTTCTGACCTGTAAGCTACAATGCATCCATATTCCTCAGCATCACTACCCTCTCCTGAGCTAAAACTGGTTAATTATTCAACCACACAAACCGATTGTAGACTATAAGTTCCTGAACACCAATAGGTGTTTCCATCAGTCTCCTTTATAGAATGCTAAGCTAACTCAGAAAAGATTCTCCCCCTGACGTCAACACATAGAGATGGGTTTTTGCCAGCTATCAATGAGAGTGCTGCCATGGCCCTACTAGATGTAGGATATTTGTTTTAAAAATAAGCCTGTCGAATTCTTAATAACTCAGCACCACTTGGCATGTCGTCATGCATCATTTTAATGCAAAATGACATAAAATCACTATCGTTTCATCAGTACTTTAAGCTCTTTGTGAATTTATTCTGAATTTTCCATAAAATGTCTTTGACCTATTTTGTCTCTACTAGGTTTTGCATTCCTTCAACCTTAACATTATGTAAATGTGAAGTTTGTGAATTCTAAATGTGTTTTCTTGCAGCATGTTTTCCTGCTCAAATAAAACTAAAACAGGCTCGCGTACAGAGTTAACTCAGAGTTGGTAAATCAGAGTTAACAAGGTGTTATTTGATGTTTTGTTTTTTCTGTCTTAGCTCTTGGTGGAGGAGGACACTTTTTCTCTTTCTCCCACACTCTCCCCTTCTTCAGATCTGTGTCTTTTCTTTTGGAGCCTCTCTTCATATATCTTTCCAAACTTCAAACTGAACCATGGATCTGGTCAGCTGCTTTCTCAATGCAATTGATCACATTTTTTTCTACGGTAAGACAGGGTAAGGGACAACCCTCCTGACCATATGGGTTTTTCTTTGGATATACAATGGACTCCTGGCAGAAGTGAAAGGTTGTGGGTTTGATGATGATGTCTCTCGAGGACATAAAAGACATGTACATATTTGGATAACAGGATTTCTGTTTTTTGATACCTGGAATATCTGAAGTTTGGAAGATGTTGGGGTATTTTTTTTTGAGTTTTTTTACAGCACTAGTGGCTTGTTTTTCTGACAGTAGGCTGACAGGAAAGGGGGTATGAGAGAGGGGGAGAGACATGTGGGAAAGGACCACAAGCTGGATTCAAACCTGGGTCGCCCACGTCGAGGACTAAGGCCTCCATAAATGGGTCGAGCGCGCTACCCCCTGCGCCACCTGCACGCCACAGTTGGGGACTTTTTTAGCCATTGTCAGGCAGCCCTGCATTTATGAGGGGATCTGCAGAGTTATCAGTGGTTATCAAACGGTTCCTGGACAGAGAGGTGAAATGGTATAAAATTGTAGAAAATTGTAAGCTCTGATCTTGGCGGACTTGGCATAAATCTGTTCTATTTAGGTGTTGCCATGGTGAGAATGGCAAAAACTCTGAAGGTTGGCAGGAAAATTAACGGCATGTCTGACCCAAATAATCAGTTTTATCTGAAATTGTCCTACTGGCGTTAAGATAAGCCTTACTGTGATGAAATGTAAATATGAGGCTCTTCCATCTGGCACCCTCCCTCCCCTGAAGATATCTGTGAAGCTGCGTTGGTCGACCAACGAACTGTTACATTTGTCGAGGACATTGACCCTACTTCATGGACTTACTTTACACACACACATGCAGACACACTGATGCTCATATATCATACATGCACCTCTCATCCTCCACCATTTCCTTCTTCGTCCTGCAAGATGTTATGAGTGAAGTGTTGCTTCTCTGTGCTAAGGTTTTTTTGTTTTTTTTTAAACTGTGTCCTGCTAAGTGTAAAGTATGAAATCTGATTTTGTTTTTCCTCCCTTCAGCCATTGTGATCCCTTTTACTTTTGTTTTTTTTAATTGCATTGGCAGCACCTTTTACTGCAGCAAGGCCTTGGACACCGTGTCCCACCTTATGTATAGTGTCTGTGTACTGTCTTTCTGTGTGTTTTGTCTTCTTGGACGGGCTATACCAAAACTGATTTTCCTTTCAGGAATTAATAAAGTATAATTAAATTTAACTGAATTACAGCTATTTGAATTTAAATTTATTGACTCTTACGTGAATGGTTGCAGAGCATTATGGGGTGGGATTTGAAAAACTGGACAAAGGATCCATTATGATATGTAGCCAAGTCACTATTAATGCAAATAAACCAGAATGCAAACTACAATTGATTCAATGAGATTAAATTTACAAAATAGATAACGTACATCAAAATGATGGTGCTGTAGACTCAGACAGAACAAACAGTATAAGAGACAATATTGAGGTTTTTATTGGAAAAAGGCACAGAAACACAATCACAGGGAGAAGGTGATCAAGGCCAGGTAAGGTTTGGCTCAGTTCTAGTCCAATTCTACCAACTGGTACTATGGAGGTTCTGTTATACTTTGAATGAGCTGCAATTTGAAACTGTGTAAAAGGACAGGACTGAATAGCCTGTGTTACTCTTCATCTCTACTGTGTGATTATATGCAAAACTCCTGCAACAAATGTAGGAGGACTGTATAAAACAGACTGAAACTGGGCCAGTGACCAGAATGTATAAAACATGTATATTGAAATAGATTGAGTTAAGAACATGTGGGGTCCTTTATGGAGAAGGTCAGGGTAGGATCAGCAGGGGTCAGAAAAAGGAGTGGTCAAAGCAAGACAGATGGGGGTGGAGTCAAAATGGTTTAAAATGATGGCACAGGCAGTATGTTTACGACTGGAGCTGGTGGATCAGGGTAGGACCCAATCAGGAAGTATCAGAGTGTAAGAAGTCAATACATGTTAGAATGGTGTATGGTCAATATGATGAGAGCGGTAAGGGGATTCTGCTTCCTTTCTTGTTTTATGACAATTAGTGAAGAGTTTTAAAAGAGTTTAATATGTTAAAGTTTTTGAGAATGGTTCACTGTTAGTTCAGCATCAATGCAGTATTATGGTGCTTCTGTTTGAAACTTCAGCATATTAGTAATAAAGTGTTACTGAGCGAGTGTATTTTAGCTGCAGGCTGTTAGTGATCAAAAATTTAGATTAAGACCAAAAACTAAGTTCAGGAGAAGGTCTGAAGTTCCTGTTCTCTGTTTGTTCACCAAAGTTCAGTCCTGTGTGAACATTTCAAACACATGTGGTCAAGTCAGGTAACAGAGACACAGCACACAGGTGAGAGGGTGCTGTATAGGTGTCTTACCTGGCTGAGGGCGGGATGGTGGGACTCATGGAGGTGGCGTTGTGGCGTTCCCCCTGGAGAAGGAACCCCTGATGTTGATGCAGATCGGCCCAGTTTTCCTACGGTCTTTGATTCTGTGAAGCACACAGTGGGAAATCATTGAACTGACAGACATCAGCTGGTCACCTGAATTTCATCTTAAATTTAGATCCAGAAAACTTTTCATCTTAGAGAAAAAGGGAATTATTAAACCCTCCTAGTTATTAATAGCCCTACGAGCTGCATGATGGTAAGGAATGCTTTAAGAAAACACTGCATTAACAACATTCACACCATGGAGTGCAGAGGAAATCAGTCCAGTTTGGGCTTCACCTTAAGATACAGTAATAAATCTGAGGTTCGCTTGAAATTGTACTTAATGTTTTGTTGTTATAAATCAATTGAGATTACAAACATTTTTTCTATTTTTTAAATGCAAGAATAATTTGAGGACATTTTTAGATATATTTACTAACTATCTTTAAGGCTACAGTAGGGATTTTTGAGGAAACCAAGGACTTAGCCTAAAAATCTGAACAAGCACACCTTACAGGTCCCTCCCTCTTGCTCTCTGCTGCGCAACAGCCCTCCCTCCAAAGCTCGCACCCCACAGTAATTGAGCAAGCTAGTAAGCAGGACCAGTGATGACGGCTGGGTAAGAATCAACTGCCCATCCTTTGATAGGTAACAAACATCAAATGCCTTTAGATGAACCCACAGCTGTAGCACACCAGCAATCTTAATCTTGGATGACAGTATATGTGCGGTATGGATGTGAGCAGTGCGTACACAAGCATCATTGACACTGGCAAGAAATTCCTCCTGGCTCTGATAAGTTGTTTCTGACGGAGCAGTGTATATCTGAAAAAGGCAGTAGGACCTCTGAGAAGAGCCGGAGAAACTTGATTATTTGCACAGATTTTCTGTGTCATATTCAAGACATAGTGACAGCTTAGGAAAAAAAAAATATTTTCTTACAGAAGTTACCGTCACCTACTGCACATTTAAACTCAGATATTTTCAGATATTTACATAAACATACTCAGTTGCAATGAACCTTGCCTGTCTCATTTTTTTCTAGGCTGGCTTCTTGTCTCTACCTTTTCTAATCCACTCTAATAATAAGAATAAACAAATTCACCTGCCTCTTCTCTAATTACCCTCATTCTCCACAGCTGTTACGCTTCCTATTTATACCTTCCTGTTTCAGTTATTCCCTGGCAGAATGTCTCCTAATTGGCCAAATGAAAATCACTGAAGTGTAAGTGTGCACCGCCAGCTCTCCTGTCTTCCTGTGCTCACCCTACCCTCTTTGCTCCAGTGTCAAAGTGCACAACTGTGTTCCCGTGCTTAGCCTTCCCTCGATGGATTCTCTCCAACCTCTGACTCTGGTCATGATCTAGTCCACCTCCAAGTAGTCAGCCATCAGTCTGCTCAAAGTCTGCCTCTGTTCTGTTTGGTCGTTGTTTTCCTTTTCAGTTTAGTCTGTCATTAGCAGGTTTTACCTTCATCTGCCCCGTCAATCGTTCAACCAGCCGGTTCCTGTTGACACAAATTAGTTTTTTCATCATCCACCTGCTCAAGACGGCTACCAGCCTGTCTGCCAACCTCTTAAACACACACTCTGTGTCTTGTTGAATCCTGGAAATTATACCAGAAAGTCACACGGAATCAGACACACAGAAATTTATTAAGATTTGAGAGGAATTTAATAAATGTTGATTGTCCTCTGCAGTCTACTGTTTGTAGCCCTGTGCCTATCACTCAGTAGAAACAGCGGTCAACACAACTTCTCTGCCGTTTCTTTGAAATCCCTGTTTCATCACTTATACTTTAAGTAGACATATTATCTCTGTGATTGATCATTACTAAAATCAAAACAGTTTGCAAAGCTTGAAGCTTCTTTTTGTCTAAAAAATATTCAACTTAACCAAGTCTTCTGTATGGTTCCAAGCCCAGCCTTTTGAGGGTTGAGTTTACACTTGAGTCCATCTAACTTGACCTCCTGTTACCATATCAGTTCATAGTGTTACAGCTACTCACCTCCTCCCCCTGAAAGCATCATGGTTGGGCTTACAGATGACCTCCCCAACCTGCTGGACACAGGACTTGATTGTCCATCTCTGTCTTTACTGTCGTGTCTTGGCAGAGACTTGGTGTCTCCTGCATTTATGAAGCAAAGACACGTCACCGCATACATAAAGAAACAAACTCATCATTTAGTCTGTTTTTCATAGAAAACAAAAAAAACACAAAGAAGAAACAAATCTTAGAAGGTGAAACAAAGATACTTTAGGATTTAGTGCAAGATTAAACGGTTTCAAATGAGAAGGTTTTCTATTAATAATCAGAGCTTCTAAGGCAACGCTCAGATTGTTTTCTAATTGGAAGTTATTTTTAAAATGTTTTAGCCTGCCTTCCCCATTCTATTCTGCTGATCTTTTATCTGCATCAGCAGTGCTTAAAAATGAGAGTGATGGACACACTCTTGTTGAACGTAAACCGAAAGTTCAATTCTTCATGTTCCCAGTGAGAAATGCATCAAAATCTTTGCAACATCAGGAATACTGGGTAAGAAAGTCGAAACTAACAAAGTTTACTATCCAGCTATAGATATAGAGAGCTGGCCCCTAAGCAGAAGCGAGATAAGCCAATGCTCAGGGCCTGCGAACCATCAGTAGCCTCTCAATAATGCTTTCATTTGAACACACAAAGCAGACCTAAAATGAGGAAGATAATAGTGTTAAAATTGATTCGACAGTTTCAGTATAAGTAAATAAATAGTTTAATAAGTTGTTTTTAAAGTCAAATCAATGTACAGTAGATAAGTTGTTACAAGTGGCGAGGAACAGCCCAAAGACTTGTGTTAAGGCCCCATGCAACCTTGGTCCAGACCTTCCTTTGCTGTAGGAGATAACATCTTAGATGAAGATGAAGTTCTGCTACATGTTAGACTGATGCTGTTGAAGTACTTCAATTGCTTTACTACTTTTTTTTCTTTAATAGTAAGTTTACTAGTATTCTGTGATATTCTTACCTTCACCCTCTCGACTCTTCCTCCCTCCTGAGCCTCTCTTCATCACTTGCCTGCCTGACGCGAACAGGTTGTTGAGTTCATCCAGTGGGCTCGTTGGAGTCTGTGACCTCCCGGAGACATTATGCATGGAGCCATGAGCAGAGGAGGAGTTACTGAGTTTGGCCCCGCCCTCTCCTCCCCTTTGCGAGGATGATGATGATGACGAAGAGGAGCGGGGCATACTTCCTCCAGCTATCAGAGTATCGTAAGGTGGTGGCCTCTTCAAACTAAGAGGAGTCAAAGAGCGGCCCATGCTGACAGGAGATGGGCACGCTGATTGGCTGCGGGGGTAACCATGACCACTGTGGGCAGAACTAGATGACTTGTAAAAGCTGGAGGGAAGAGGAGGGGCTGATGACCGACCAGAGGATGTGATCGTGTGTGTGTGGGGCACTTCCCGGTCCCTATCCTTATCCCTATCACGGTCCCGGTCTTTGCGATGGTGACTGGAGCTCTGTGGCTGCTCGCCACCCCCTGATTTACTCAAGTTAACATTTTCTAGCATAGGTAGACGAGTTACATCAAGAGGGGTGAGAGGGGACTCATCAGAGTTGGGGGAACATTGAGCCGGGGCAGGTGGGAAGACAAGCAGTGGTGGACGGTGAGTTAGAAGGTTAGGAAAGGGTGGAGGAATGTCACAAAATGTGCCCCGGGAGGCCCATGCCTCACTGTCAAGGATGGTGGACTGCACATCCTGCAGAAAGTCTTCCAGCATTGGGTACTTCATTTCCTCATACACAGACTCACTCTGCTCATCGTCCACAGCTTCCTGACTTTTCAGCTCACGCAGGATGTTTCCGACCATCTCAATATAAACTGGCTCCTCGTCATCGGTGTCTCTGGATGCTGGACTCTGACTCTGAGATGAGGATTTGTCACCTTGTAAGGAAGACTTCTTGCTGCAATGGTTACGGATGTAGGATTCATCAAAAGAGGAGCTCAGCTGAGTGTTTGGATCTCTCCTGGGTTTGGGTGGAGGCATCTTTTTGGATTCTTCTGTGTGTTGATGGTATCGAGCTGCAGACAAAAAGAGAAAACTAAAAACCAGAGCAACCTCTGCAATCTCTACTTCTCATATTAGTCAACCTTCTTGTTGAGTTATTTCTAAAACCATTCTCAAACATGTTTTAGCTCTTATTATTCAACTTGAACCCGTCTTCACAGGTTCATCTGTCCTACATAGTTAAGATGTTTCACCTGATCAAACAGACCCGATTCAAAGAGCTTCATTACCTATCCATCATGTTTTCAAGCTCTACAGATAAATAAATAAATTGCAGTTGATAGAAATCAGCTCTTGGCAACTGTGGAAAATTTGAAGCCTGTTTGCTTATCTTCAGTCCTCAGAGACTAGTGTCCCATAGGTCATTACTCCAATTAAACTGATTCAAGTGGCTGAATTGGCTCTTCAGCATGCCATGTTCTAGAGGAGCCTGCTAATTACTCATCCAGTTCCAATAAAGGCTTATTAAATAAGGTAAACATACAGAATACCAGCCCTAAATCTGGTGACTGCTTATATGAAGCCTCCCCCTGGACAGAGTTCTGAACCATTGTCCTGAAGGACATAGAGATTTTCCACGATTCAATGTTGTTCTCACCTTCCGAGGGTTCTGCTCCATCCTTTGTTTCTTGAAATTCTCTCTTAATGAAACCAGAGACTCCATCCACCGCCTCAGAGCTGCTGCTCAGTTTGGTGGTAGGGTCTCGCCTGGGTTTAGGTGGGGGTTGCTTACGACTATGGTTGGAGTCTTCCTCTCCCCCACCCACTGAGTGAAGAGACTGGGATCGGACAGTGAAGCCTTGTGTAGGTGTGGGCAGTCGGTCCTGTGGTGCCGGCATGGTCATGAAGCCCATTCTGAAATGTTTTCCAGAGTATGCCCCATCTGCAGCCATGGTGACATCTTCTCCAATCCTGAAAAAAGACCCACAGAACATTTGGTGAGTTCCCTTCTGGTCAAAGATCCACTCAGGTATAACTAATAACAATAATCAATATCAGAAACGTTGAAGAGAAAAAACACAAACTCAATAAAAAAATGCAGCATCCAATAAATGTAGAAACAAAAGTAAAGATAATAAAAAGCTTAAAACAAAGGCTTCATTGTACAGCTCTTGATCTTTGGTGTCCTGCAGTGTCTACATGTTGATCAAATAGTTCATTTGGTGTCCTTAGTCAAGTTCTAAAGAGTTCTACCAATGAGCTAGTTATTTGATTAAAATAGACTGAGGCAAAGATGCATCCTAAAGCTGCAGGACAGCAGTGCGCTAAGACTTGAAATCTAATTTTAACCATTTCAATTTCTACACCCTTGGTATTCTGCATTAGATCAAAACCTCCTCCTGTTCATGTTTTCGGTGTCAGGGAAACATGAGCAAAATGAGTGAATTAAACATGATGATCTCAGTTACAAAACTGTATTTACCTCTTTATTGCCTCTTCTTGCCTTCTCTTCTTCTGGTGTTTTTCCTGAAGGTAGGTCCAATTGGTTTGATTTCGTATGCGGTCACTTTCTCTGGCGATGTCGGAAGCGTTTTGGATCACCAGACCATCATATGTTCGAAGACCGCTGTCCTCAACGTACTGAAAGAACCTTCTGAAGGAAGAAGCCTCTTCCTGAGAGGTCATGACTCACAGATCTGAGGAGAAGATAAGAGGATAAGATCAGATGCTTTCTGAGCCAAAGCTATACTCTTCTTGGGTCTGAGTTTCAGCTAATCAGGTTCTGTGGTTGACAGCTGAGGTTACATGTCAGATTAAATCAGCTTCACCTGCAGCTTTGACTTCTAACAAAAAAATTTGAAAAACATTTGGTGACCTGAGAACTGTGTCCGTTTTCATCATTTCACCAGGAATAATGACGTAAAGAAGTGAAATTAACAACAACGAAAACAGTAATAATAATAAATCATGAAAAATTTTAAAATTGCAAAAACAACAATAGCTTTTTGGAAAGGTTGGGTCATATTTTACTTACAGAGACTTACAAAGACTTACAAAGACTTTGGAAGCATACATTTAAGTGACATGAAACTAAAGTAGAGATATTTGGTCATAATGCACCGCATCAGACAAAGTGCCTTCATGTTAAAATTATGATTTCTTTATTGATGAGCAGCTTCTGTCCCTTAGACCAAATCTTATCGAATTTAATGTTTAATGATTCAAGATATGACACTTTATGTGGCCAGAAGGAAAGACAGAACTATTTGATTTAAAGTGAGATCCTTGGTATCCTCACATCCCTGGATGGTTGATCCGAATAAATTTAACACAAAGTTTGTTCTTTTATGATTTTGTTAAAACAAAAAAGAATAAATGATTAAATAAAGCTAAATCAAGATGAACAACAAACATAAAAAAATATTTAGAAAAAAACTGACAAATATCCAAATGTTTCTAGAGACTGTTTATTCCCAAAAAACAGCTTAACTTCCTGCTGATTGCAGTTTGTCTTTTAAGTCTGTTGAAGAGAAAATGTTCTCAACAGAAGCAGAGTCCAACTGAAAGCTGTTTTGTTGGATCCCAGCAGTTAAAGGTTTAACTTTGACAGTTTTATCCTCTGATCTTTAATTCCTTGTATATCATTGATACTGATTATTGAAAATATCTGAAGCCACTAAAGGACTGAAAACCTTCGGTTCATGGTGTCTGTTGGAAAAGTACCTTGTTAATAAAGTCTTTTTGAATCCATCTGCTCTCTGTCGGCATCCCCTCCCCCAACTCCTGTCTCTCAGCATCCTTCTAAAAATGGAAGAGAGAGTCGGCCGGCAGTATCCTAGCAACAGCAGCATCTCTCAGAGGAGCATGATGTAATGCTTCCTTTTACATGGCTGGTGAAGGGGAGACGATGAAAGGAGAAAAAGGAGGAGGTGAGGGACAGATGTTCCTTCTAATGATGCAAAGTCCTCCGAAGCCCCGTCTGACCAGCAGGTCAATGTTTGGAGGGTAAAACACCTCCTGCTGCTATTGCCAGAATCATTTGACACTACATCTACTGCTGATTTAATTATTTTCCGGTGATTCATTTAGGTAATGTTTCTTTATCAAACACCTTCTCAAGCCCGGAGACCTGAATCCAGCTTTACTTTGAGTTCTGTTTCCTGATGTCTGTGTCCATGTTCCAGCTGTCTGCTAATTCTTTAGGGAATTTGGAATTACATAATCTGCTGCCTCAAAAACATGCAACAGAGAAGCATTTTAAAGAACCAATGTAAGGAACTAATTGAAACAACGTTTAAGAAACTGAGCTGGATCAGGTTGAAAAAAACACCTGCTGAACATCAGGTTCTCCAGGTTATGCATGAAGTCCCTCTGACATCCAATTCTAGAGAAAGTAGCCAGAACTAAGACCAAGGACAGCAACAAACAACAGAAAGCTCTGCTAGTAACAAAAGAGAGTAACCAGTGCAGGAACCAAGAACAGTACGACCACGCTTTCTTCCTGTTGATGTCCTTTCAACTGTTACTACATGCTTCCTGGGAAGGACGGAAAGCTGCAAGGGTAATAACTTGATGAATCAGCTGGGGTTGCTAAGGAACCTTTTAACCAACTGGCAGAAAAACCTGAATTATTTTACCTTGGATAACAGTTGAGATCAGACTGGACCACGAGTCACTGAATCTGATCTGTCTGCATAAATTGATTGTATTGGTATGAATTTGTGTTACTGAGAATTTCTTTGTAACTGGAAATCAAACAGACCATTTCCATTGTAACGTGGTTTAAGGGACGTATGCAGTGAATTGATATATAAATGATAATAAAAGGGACAATAGATGGATGGAGGAATCTGAAAAACAGTTCACTTTTGGCTTTTCACTATAGCTGCTCTCTTGTTTCAGTTCTAGTGCCAGGGGTCAGTCCCGTGGTCCTCTGGTTTCCATCCGGTATTACTTAGTTTTCTATCCTATGCTGTTCTGGTTTTAGTCTTTATTCTACTGGTTTTATTCATTTCAATCAGTGGTTTCAGTCTGGTGGTCCATTGCTTTCAGTCCTGTAGTTCTTCTGTTTCATTCCTGCCGGCCTGTGGTTATGGTTGGGTTTAGAAATGTTAATCGGGCAGCCATATTGAATCATGCCTTGGTCACTTCCTAGTTGAAATATTTCACATGTTTTATCCTTTTTATTTCTGCTTTATACTCCACTCATCTCTTTCAAAATTAAATGTCCCTATTTAAATAAAAATATTTTATTGTTGTTTTTTATTATTCTATTCAGCTTGCTTATAAACAATGGTGGACATGTTGAAAGAAAAAAGGGTTTTGGGTGAGAAAGTGTCGGACATGTTTTGAACAGACTTTATTGACACTTGGAAGGGGATTCTTATTAACCTAAAAGAGATGCTGAGAACAGGCAGACATATTGAATACATGAAGCTGGAGGCTTACCTGAGGAGCAGCGAGGACTCACACTCCCTCCATCCTTCCTTCAGTCCTTCCCTCAGTCTTCCCTCTGCTCCGAGATGGAGTGATGGAGCTTTCTGATGGCCGGAACTCGGAGGAAACGATGACTCTGATATTTTTTTGCAGCAGCAGTAGTCCACCCTTCAACACCTCCTGCTGTCACAACCTCCTCCTCCCCTCCTTTCCTCCTTCCCTCCTTCCCTCCGTCCTGTCATAAATCCTTACGCCTCACACCCTTCAGCCGTGCACACAACGATCGGCACAAGAAGCAGGAGGCTGAAACCACGGCAACCTGACAGCATCCTCAGGCTGCTGACTCCTCCCCCTGCTGACGGTGGCTCTGTGTGTGTGTGTTTGTGTGTGTGTGTGTGTGTAAGAGAGAGAGCGTCTGTGTGTTGATTGGACATGATGTTTCTTCCCCATCTTGTGATGTCACAGCTCGCTGATCGCCTGATAATAGATGAATGATTCAACTCCCAGATCTGGACTCAGTTTGATTCTTCTTCAGTCCTCTATCCAGTTTGCAATAAATCAGGACAGTTCTGGGTAAAGAATTTTACATGTCACTATCCATCAGAACCAGAACTCATGGATGAAAAACCAGATTTATTGCTCAGAACCTCAGTAACATCTTTCCTCTTAGACCCTATTATCTTGATTCACCTTTTAAACCAGGAGCAACAAACAGCCTCTTCCAGTCAGAACCTATTGCTGGAACCAGTAATCAATGATTGTTATACTGAAATAATTTTACACAGGTCAGATCTTCATGAATATTTTCTTTTAGGACCAGCAGCTGAAACTGTATGTTTACAGATACATTTCATTTTTAAAGGGTCCGTTTTTACTTCTAACGAGTTTTGTCCTTTTACTGATATCATTCTTTTGTTGTTGTTTTTTTGTGTGTGTCCATAACCCCTTCAAAGAGCCTCAGCGAAACTAAAATATTTATCCAAATGAAATGATTCTAAATCATTTTATCACTGACTGGTGCTAACAGAACTGAAAAAAAAATCATAAGCATAAACAACGTACTAATAAACTGTTTTAATTATGAGTATTGATCAGCTGTGATTGTTGTAAAGCTCTTTAGAAGTAGGGTAAAACTTGATCGATTAGTTGTATATTTCTGAGCTATTTTATTACTTCAGCTCTTGTAGGCTACAACTATTAAACAACAACTTTTCCTCACAATCCTGACCAACTTAAATTTCTGTGTTCTATCTGTCCTCCTTCCTCTAAACTTCCAGTCTGTCACAGCAGATGATACTCACTCAAAGTCTGATTCTGCCACAGTTGGAGGTTTTCTCTTATTGATACCATGTTGTTTCTGTCCACTGCTGCCACATGCTTCTTTGTTACAAGAGATTGTGGATGAGGATGAGTAATGTAATCAGCACAACTTAATTTTTAAAAATTTCTGACTAATAATCTTGAATCTGAGTGAAAATAATTAAAAACAATTACTCAAACAATCTATTTTAAGATTAGTTTAACAATGAATGTTAGTTAGTCCATCGTATGCTATTGGATTTAAGTTAAGCCTGTTTTGGTTCGAATAAAACTCTCTTGGCTGCTAAAGAAAGAAATTAAGAGCTACATAACTGACTCTAATTACCAGATTTATCCTGAACATGCAACCAACCAGATGAATGGGATCTGAACAGCTGAGTTCTAATCCTACATGTATTAACCAGCTTCATATAGCAGATCTAAATGGTTTATGAAGCTGGATTTAATTTAACCTGGTGATTCACTAGGGAAAGGTGAGCCTACATGGAAATATTTTACTTGGGGTGGCCTAACAGGCACATTGATGGATCAGAGGAAGGAGACACTCAGCAGGATGAGCTCGATCAGGGCTGTTTTCTGCTGTCGCTCAGCTCCTTCACATCTCTTTCTTCCTTGCCTGGTGCTCTTTACCACTGCTGGTCACGTGACTTCATACCTTGTGGTTTGTGTGACATCAGTATGACATCATCTTGCTTTGACCCAATGAATCTGACTTCCTGCCATCATGTGACTGTCACCTCTGGTGTGATTATATAACTTCAGACAGTTTAATGTAAAAATCTGATTGCACCCACCTCGCACATGCCACCTGAAAAATACATTATATTATATTATATTTTACTGTATTATATTATATCATATCATATTAAATCATATCATATTTTGCTGTATTGTATTTTATTATATTATTTGATATTATATTCAGGTAGTCAGCAAGTATCTCTGGTGTGATCAGAGTCTCGGGTATAATTGATCACGTGATTTAATTGGCTGTCGGTCTTTAATTAATCAGATTAAATCTCCTGGACTTCTCTCTGACTCCATCACTGGAGACCCTCAGGACCCAGTACAGCGCATGCGCCACGTTCTGCAGCAGTCCGTGCGTTGCCGTGTGTGGGTGATTGCGCGCGCATTCTTGAGGTGCGCGCGCGAAGCGGTGTGTGCGTGTGTGTGTGTGTGTTGGGCTCCAGAGCGAGCATCGCTGACAGATCCGACGGATCGCTTTAAACGCAGATTAATTAGCCCGGTTCGGATCAGTCCGGCGCCACACCAGCATGTCGTCCACCACAGAAGTCCAGAACCAAGAACCGAACCAGGAGCCGCCTAAAGAGACGAACGCGGAGCAGAAACAGGAGGCGAAAGAGGCGCAGGGGGAGGAGAAGGATGCGGCGAAGGAGGAGGTGAAGGTGGAGGAGAAGGAGGAGAAAACAGAGGAGAAAAAAGAGGAGAAAAAGGAAGAGAAGAAGGAGGAGGAGGAGAAGAAGGTCCAGAAGAAGGAGGAGAAGAAAGAGCAGAACAAAGAATCATGGAAGGATTTCATCTACAATCCCCGGACCGGAGAGTTCCTGGGCCGAACCGCCAGCAGTTGGGGTAAGACGCGGCCTGGGCCGTGCACACGCACGGTTCTGTGTGATCATCTCAAACGAACCGAAGCCTGGTTCGGTGGAGATGATTTTAAAAAATGTTCTCCTGCTGCTGAGCCCCCAGCCCAGCCAACCTGAGGCAATATTCGGAAGATGGAGAGCTAATGTTGAATCATATAAAATATGTGTCCATCACATCCTCTGCAGCTAATTATTAAACCAATTAGATTATTAAAACAGTCCAGGAACCAGATCGGCTTATTTAACGGTTAATCAAACTAGCCCAGTTCTGATTATTGCTATGGGTTTCATTGAGTTTAGATCTAAATGTTTGAACGTTGGTTACAGTAAATCAACCTGAACATTTATTCATTTTTCTCAGACATGATTATTTGTTCTTTTCTCCTTCAGGGATCCAAAGTCATTAAGAACCTAAAGCTGAACTGTTTGAAAGCCAAAACAGCAGATACCAGCCAGAAGCAGCCTTTTTCCTAAAATCCTGACAGATTGACTTATTATATACAATATGACTGGATGCATGACTCATTGTATGAAGCCAAAACAGAAAGACATAAACTCATGATGATTTTATTTTTAAATTTTATATCTCAATGATGTGATTATTGCAGAATTTCAATATGTTTCTCATCATCACACTCCCACTGCCGTACTTGTCTCGCAGAGCTGTTAGTTTTACAGCAGAAGTAATGGGACACTCACCTTCCTAAAATGTCCACTTTGGCTCCAATCTTTGTACAAATGTCCAATTTGAGTTGAACCTTTTTGTTCTTTTGGGTCAGAAGTGATTCTAGCTGGTAACTCTTTCTTGAAGGTTCTTTCTCATCTAGTCTTAGTCTTTAGCTGCTAAGTTCGTCCATTTTCTTCTGCCGCTGCTAAACAACCAGGTTGAACACATATGACAAAAATTCATTTAGATTTAGGCAGACCATATGAACTCCAGTTACTCTTTGTATCTGCTGACTTTAGATCACTCTGTGTTCGGATCAAGATCAGATTTGTTGTGCTGCCAACTCTCAGAACGGCAAGTCTTGAACGTTTTGCTCAGCATCTGTGCCTTTAAATCTACAGCCTCCCTTCACACATGAACTGAGGCTAACGTGTTAAATGTGCTCTTTTTCTTCTTACCAACCATACATCTATTCATACTCGGCAGGGGGACGCTGCTGGTGCTCCTCCTCTCACCTTCCTGCCTTCTTCAGTCACGCTGACCTCTCAAAATGTAACCTCAAAGCTAACAAAATAAAAGCACATATACAAAGCAGAAAAGGACAAAATCATGTCAAGAAATGTTTCATTTTTGAAAATCCTCATGTCACGGATATGATTATTTGGAACGTAAATTGGAATTGAACGGTAAGTTTGTCTGCACGGGTCTAACACCGAGTCAGGTGTATGAGTCATACCAAGACACATCCTTGATGCTTCAGATTGGTCACTTCCTGTCTCTGTTTCCCATCAGCTCTCCTGGAATAAATGTTTCCTTCTTCTTGTTTTAAGCTAAAGTTAAAGAAATATGTTGCTATTATATCAGCTTCACATTAATGATCAAACCTTCCTTTAGTCAGCCATCCCTCAGTCCTTATTATCAGCTCTCTGCAGGTTTTCCCTCTCTGTCACAGCAGATCCTCTTTCCACCATGCCTTTGCTCTACTTATTCTTGCAGAAATATTTAAAATTAGATTTAAATTTATTGCTTTAGCTGCTGCCAGTTTCTTTGGCAGTTTATGCTTCCATCTTTTCACCAACTTGCCAGCTTTCCAGAACTGATCTGACTGCCCTGTTTACTCAGTTTGGCCAGAACTGACCAACCAGCACTACATCTAAAAGCTCAGTTAGAGCTGTCTGAACATTTACTGAGTACCTGCTCAGTGCAGATTCATAATCAATCTGGTTTCTGCAGCTTCATACATTATTCAGATGACAGACATTAACACAGAGATACTTTACTAATGTGTTACTAATATTCTGCTATCTGATTAATTCAACTATAAATAAGAAACAGATGAATGTTATTGATGTAAATCTGACTCATGGGAAGCAACGGAAATTGCTTTCCAACATAAAAATGTATTATAAAATATTTAATTTATACTACTGCTGCCTGGAAAGACTAAACATTCCATCAAAACATTAAGATATTCGATTTTCTTTTTTAAACAGATTCCAATTTAGGTCGAGAGTTTTAATTCAGTTATAACACATTTTCCATCCATCCATCCATCCATCCATCCATCCATCCATCCATCCATCCATCCATCCATCCATCCATCCATCCATCCAACCAACCTAAAATGTTTTAGGTTGTAGAAGGACGCTTCAGTACCAGGGAGGAATAGGGAAAACACATAAGCTCCATGCAGAAAGACCCTTGGCCAGGAATCGAACCCAGGATCATTTTACTACATTGCAGCTTTTCTACCAGCTGTTCCTAATTATCAGCCATTGCACATGGAATATAACAGAAAGACAGTGTTTAGCTTTCCTAAATTAGCCAGAATGTAGAAATAGTTTGGCCCCTAGGTGGCAGCAAACAGTCTCTGGTATGATCAAACCTTAGTTGTACACATGCACCAGTTGCTTGAGGTCAAATTAAAAACAGAAATCTAAAAGGTGTCAAACTTAAGGCTTAAGGGATAAAGAGCAAAGCAGAAATGCCTAGGGACGTTTATTACTGTAGGACTTGTTCCCAGCAGCAGGAACTGAGCAAAAGGTGCAGCATGACTTTGTGATCAGGATGAAAAATATACCACCTGAAGACCACTAGACTGAGCTGCTCTGACCAAACCACTGATATCAGACCGACTCTTTAACATCCGGTTTGTTTCTGCCGATTTAAACAAAGACCTGTCTGATTTCTCCTCCAGGTCTAATCTTCCTCTTCTACCTCATCTTTTATGGCTTCCTGGCGGGAATGTTTACCCTCACCATGTGGGTGATGCTACAGACACTAGATGATAATGTTCCAAGGCACCAGGACCGACTTGCCAATCCAGGTTAGCCTAACATCTATCCCTCCATCAATGCTAGCTAAGGGATGCATTGCTTTCTCCTATATTTTCGCTGTTTAATTACTACTTTGGTTGATTTCAGGTTTGGTTGTTCGTCCTCATGCGATTGAGATTACCTACAACTGCTCTGATCCAACAAAATACAACCCGTATGTCCAACAGCTGCATGACTTTCTGCAGAGTGAGTCAAACGCAGATGCACCGATGAAACAAGTTTTTAGAGCGCATCTGAAGCATCTATGTGCTGCAGAGACCTTACATTATCACTGTTTGGTTCTGGTTAATTAGTCACTGTATTTTTATTATTTCAATAAAAGCATGCGTGCTTATTTCCAGAGTACAATGATAGCATCCAGGAGGGGAACGACTTGTGTCTGGTGGGGGAATACACTCATCAGGATGAACAACCCAAGAAGAAGGTTTGTCAGTTTAAACGCAGCATTCTGCGTCAGTGCTCCGGACTACCAGACACCACCTTCGGCTATGCCGAAGGGCAACCCTGCATCATCATCAAGATGAACCGGGTCAGTAAGGGTCTAAAATGAATGTGTGTGATTGTACAGTGTTGATGAAATTGTCAAAGCAGGAAGTAATGGTTTTCTTGTAAGAGTTCTTGGATGGAGCCCTCAGACCGTCTTAATGCTTTAAGATTTATATGAAAATACAAAAACGTAATTAAAAAAATTCACTTTGGGTTCTGAAATGGAATAAAAGCAAAGTCTTTACTGCATTTTCTCACCTGAAGGTCTGTGTAAGTTTGAAATGAGCAAAGTAAAGGGTGTGTTTCCTCGCTGGTTAAAGTCTGTGGTTCAATCCAAACTAATCCAATGGGTAAGGACTCTTAGGCCAAGTGGAAGTGCATCAGCGGTTGCATTAATAAGTGCTGGCAGTGGTGGGAAAAGGAGCCTGGTTTTCTAACGGCGAGATTCACCTGTTCTAACATTTGCGTAACTTGGATTTTTGTACTTCTTTTTTGGAAGTCTGTATTCCCAAATTGACAAGCATCGTCAATGTGTGTTTCCATCTCATAATGATGTCTGGAAGAATAATCACTGCCTGGATTAGGTCCAGACTTCACTTTTTATCCGTGTTTGACCTTACTGTTGTCCCAATGAAAGATAATGGAAGAGGAGCAAGGAACTGTGATATGATTTATTTGGATTGATTCAGTGTTTGTCCTGACTGAAAAGGACTCCAATAGTGTGTCAAATAGGATCATGAATATAGATTTTTTTTATTAATTATCTGACGATAACCTAACAAGAAAATAAACACAGAAGCCTTTCATTTGTGAAGGAAGTTAAGAAGCTTGCTGGTAGTGAAGTCAAGTAATCTTTTTCTGATCCTGTTATTAAGAGGACAATGGATGTAGGTTGTTATGGTTCAGGCAAAAAGAAAGTAAACCCTCCGACAACTACAGGTGAAAACCTGTACAAAGCCAAACAAATGTGAACTTGAGTCTTTAGACTGACTCTGCATCTGCAGCTTCAGGGTGACTGAGGTGGACAATTCTGTCTGCAGGTCATCGGACTGAAACCCCAAGGAGATCCGTACATCAACTGCACCGCCAAGGTAAACGCACTCCTTCTATCCCGTTACGCTGCTGTGAAGGTTTCATGCGTGTAACAGATCGGAGCTGTAATACCTCACACTTTCTGTTTCACTGCCTGACAGAGGAACACACCACTGCAGATGCTTTACTTCCCGCCTGAAGGCCGTCTGGATAAGATGTTTTTCCCGTACTATGGCAAGAATGCTCATGTAAGTAAATGCTGTTTGCTTCTCACATCAGTTAGGATGAATGTGTCTTTAAATATGAGGTGCTTCCTGCTGGTTTCCATCTAAACAAGACCTGCAACTAACAAACAAGACCTGCAAATAGTGTGAGCTAAAAATCTCAATCCATAAAGTATTTCAGGTCATTTCTGCTCAGTTTATTTATTTTTTTTTTTGCACTAGTTTTCTGAAACTTGACTTCATGCTGTTGATTCTGAACAGGTCATTCGAACTCAAGCTTATTTTCAGCCTGATGTTTTCCCGAATGACCACATGATGGCACCACTGTCATGTATGATGTTCTTTCTGAGCCCCAGAACATACAGTTACAGTTTAATAAATGAGACAAATAAACACTATATTGGCTTGGGTGTTGAGTGTACCTTCTCAAATACCTAAATTTGACTGTTCTCCCACCCTTGATCCATTGAGTTTAATATCATTCCTACCCAACCTTTGCAACAGCTTCAACTCTTCCGAAAAGGCTCTCCGCATGACTAAAGGGTAAGTTCTTAGGATTTTTTTTTCGATCGTTCTTCCAGAAGGGCGATTGTTAAGTCGTTTGTTGGACTTGACGGCCTTGTTCAGATCCTCTGCTCTAATTCATCCAAAAGTTGTTCTGTTGGGTTGAGCTGCTGTAATTTTCTTCTGCTGGTCCAGCATCTTGTTGAAATTGCTCCAACAGGAGCATAACATTTCCCCGATAAAGTTTTCATATCCTCCAGCATTAAGAGATTTTGTTTTTACTGGAAACAAGCGGTCCAGTTTAACTCCTAAAAAATGACCTGGATCTCAGATTAAAAAATAATTGCTTGCAAATCAATACTAAAAGTGTACGCACACCAAACACCTGAACAAAAGCCTACACCAATACAACCCATGCTTAAAAAGCCATGTTCACGCACAAAACCGAGCAAGTGAACGATCACAGCTGTACCTGAAGGCTCTGCCTCATATTCAGCCCCCTAAATGCCTATTCAACCATAAATGGTCCATGTAAAGCACTGTGTACATTTCAATATGTATTTATATAGGCCAGTTGATCAATGTTTTATTAATGATTCCCAATGGAAACTACAGCAAAGACAATGAAAAAGCTCAGTTTAAACAAAACATAGATAGATGTGTTGGTGAGTGAGGTAGAGAATAAGATAAATATGTTTGGCAGCTGCAACAAATAACAGGAAGTATTATTAGTGACAGAGTCATAGTCTGATGTGGACTATCACACATACTTTAACAATCCCAGAGGGAACTTATGGTTTCAGTACAAACCGTTCATCACAATACATCACATACATTAGGGTGGGGGGCTGGGGGGGGGGGGGGGGGGGGTTTAACTGGGGCCATGCTGCCGGGTTTACAACGG
This sequence comes from Jordanella pulchra, assembly GCA_034780135.1. NCBI lineage: Eukaryota > Metazoa > Chordata > Actinopteri > Cyprinodontiformes > Cyprinodontidae > Jordanella > Jordanella pulchra. Next base: position 40 of record JAUZNJ010050226.1, on the reverse strand, counting down.
TTACCTACCTGCCCAGGTCCCGGTGGTTACCTAGCACTGC
>JAUZNJ010050225.1:40613-57976 GCA_034780135.1 Jordanella pulchra | reverse complement strand
TTGGACAAGTTTTGTGTCAGCTTGTGTCTAAAAAGTAGCTCTGCTCCCAGCTTGTCTAAATGTTTTCTTTTTATGTTGAACTTTTCAGTCACCAGACACAGACGACCTGCTGGGATCATCCAAAGATGACGGAGCTCTACCAGTCTCTAGGTAAAGCACGCACACACACAAAGGCACATATTACTTATGTGACTTTTAGGTCACATTATTCATCTGTTCTTGTAAGAAAAAGATCAACTTGACTTAAGTCAATTTAATGAAATGAATCAGAATATATATATTTTTTTTCATCCCCAGGAAATCATGGTTAGTTATCATGATTGTTTATTCATTTGATAAACCTTTTTCTGCATCTTACCAACATGTTTATTCTCTTAGTATCATCAGGGCATTTTAATTACTTTCATTTCCATGATTTTTTTATTTTTTATTTTTTTTTTTTTGGGAAGCGCAAAGTCTTCAACTGAAAACCAAATTTGGTTCATTGCACAGGCTTAATCTTAGGTGTTATATTTATATTTTAACACCTACGTGTCATTCAGCTGTGGTTTTACAGGTCAGGATTGACATCTGCAGGTTTTATGATCCACAAAACCAGTTTTACCATCTGACATCCTAAATTAAATTTGTAAGGAGCCACAAAACTAACCATGCTCCCAAACAGCTATTGTAAAATAGCAACCCTGAACTTTGAGATCATATTTTTAAATAATAAAAGCAGAAGAAGAATGCAAGATATCAGATATTGATATTAATAAGGGGATGGGATAGCTGGACTCCATATTGTCACAGCTTTATATGTAATGCACTCAAACAAATTACAAACCGAGAGGTTCAAGTACAACCTCTTCAAAAGAGAGATTAAATCTAAGCAGTTATAACACAAGTATAAACCAGGGATCTTTTTAAACAAAGTACAATGAAAGGTGAAGTTATAACGGGTCTTTGTCCATCGATCTTCAGAACTGAAGTGGCTGACAACACTTGGAAATCAAACACTCAAAGACTCTCAGTAGCTGTAAAAAAGTGTTTTTAAGCTGGAATATCTACGGAAAGACAGAAGGTTTATCTGCTTTTTAAGTCTGTAAAATAATGAACATTAATGTTTAAGGAAAATAAATGCTGTAGAGGGTTTAATTGCTACCTGATGAAGTAGGAATTTGTCCCAGAGGTGTGGAAACGTTGCATTTATCTTTACATGAATGTAGTTTTTACGTTCAATCTAGACAGACTGATATCCTGCCTCTTTTCTACTTGCTATCAATACTCTAATGCATGCCTGGGTCCCAGTGGGAGAACCAAAACAAGCGTTCATTAATAAGCAGACCGATTGGTTATGACCTCAGAAACTCGGGGAGCATTTTCTTTAGGGCAGCAGCTCAACAAATAGCTCTATCCATCCTGAGAGATGAAAACTTGCTGACCTAATTACACATACCCTGCATTAGCACCGTGCTCCTGGTTCCCTCTACAGAAAAGGCAGATTTGACTGAAGACACTGGTTCTGCTTATGATGCCCTGCAGGCAGATTTGTGTTGCTCTGTTTTTTTTCTGATCTTCCCACCTTCATTTTTTTCCAGTTGTCAATTCACCTTTCATCTTCCTGTCTTTTCTCCTCTGCCTGCAGCGGACTTAAATAATGTGAGATTCTCGGCATACCGGACAGCCATGAAGATTCGCAGGCTACAAAAGGCTCTATGCTGTGAGTAAGATACACACATTATCACCTTTATGTCCACAGACAGACTCTGCTCCATTTTTTTTCTCCTCTCTTTCGGGGTAAAGGTAATGATTTGAAACTTTGCCAGATGCTGTGTCAATGCAATGGACGTGCCAGACATATTTAGGCGTTTAAATTACCTTTTACTGCATATATTGATATATTTATATGTGCATCTACTGCTGGTGGGGGATTGTGTCCACACAGCCACAGCTGTTCCTGGTGTTAAGCTTGTTGAATGCAGCCTTATTTTGGTTTGCACAGGTGGGTTTTCTTTCTCATCATAATGTTACATCTCATATTTTCTGCTTTGTAATGGATGCTTTGAGTAAGGCTGCTATTACCTACAGTCCCAGGTGGCTCTTACATGTACCTACCTACTCACACACAGTCAAACACTCTTACACTTGCATGGAGATTTCCTCCTGTGTGGTTTCACCCAGCATGTCAGCAGCTACTTGGAGTCATAGCATTGTAATAATGGTGACAAATGATGACTATTATCCAGATGCTGACTTAATGAACACAACAGATCACTATTGGAGACCCCTTCTCATTTATTTTTCTGCTGTTTGTTTTAAGTTTGATCTAGAAATGATTTAATGTTTATGCAGCTTGTTGCTATTTTTAAATGAGTTTTCCAATGGTTGAGGTGTGTTGTGTGCAATCTGATTGCTTCTCTAATCTAATAGTATTGGGATGAGCAGAAGTCTGTCCTTTTGATGCCTGGATTCTTCTTTTTTACCTCATTCCTCTGTGCATCTTGTACCTCTGTGTTCATTATATTGAAGCAAAGGATGGGAGGAAAAACGGCAAACGGTACAGAAGGATCTCAATTCGTTAAGCTAGAGTCGTGTGTAAAGAAAATCTGGAACGAATATATATTCAGTACCGATGCTTTAATTAGGTAAAAACTGTGCCATTAGTCCAGAGACACTCATTTTAGCAACATAGACCAGATTGTCGTCTGATCCTTGCAAAAATGAAGCAGGAGAGAATTTGGGTTTTGAGGAGTTGCTCATTAACTGCTGTGGTTTCATTGGAGAAATATTCATTGGAGATAAGTATCTCTATTGTTTTTTAATTGATCACCAAACGATAAAGTTGAAAATCAGAATTTGAGCTGTCTTGACAGAACAACTCAATAGGTCATTGGCCATCTAGGTCATTATTTCTTTTCATTTTTCTCCAGAAAAACATCAGTTTGTATTAAATGTTAAAAAAATCAAAGATCTTAAGAAGGATAAAAAATGTAGGTTTCTTTTATCTTCAGGGTCTTATAGACAGATTTCCAGTATTTTGCATATTTGTCCATCTATCCGTCCATTTATCCATTCATCTATCAATGAAAAAGGATGGAAAGATCAGTTTACCTTAGAAAGAGAGCAAGCTCTCTTTAAAACGAGTGAAGTGATGACCTAAACTTGAACCTAAAGTTTTTGTAAGTCTAATTTGCTGTCTGACTCACCAAATAAAACAAGATATAAGGTGTTAATTAACAAGCTTTAAAATGAACAAGCTTTAAACTTAATGGGCAGAGAGATCCCAGCTGTTTTCTCTTTAATTTGAGTGGTTGTGTGAAACGGACCAAGTGGCAGATCTAGTTTGATGCTGAGCAGATGGATAAACCAAAGTATGGTATTGATTAAGTCATCCACCTTCTGGCAAAAAGAGGAAGAAACACACAATGACCAAAGTAATTGTTTTGCTCTGACTTATTCTCCCCTAAGTGAAGTTTCTTCAATAATTAAAACAGAAATAATCCCCTAATGGTGACGTTTTCCTCGGTTTACAAAATTGACATTTTGTTAATCAGTTGTTAGATACCACAGCTCCTGGTGCTCAAAAATTGAATAAAGCCAAATTAAATTAAGAGCATCTGTTTACATACATTTTCAGGTCTTACAATAACGATTACCTACCTTATAAGGAACTGTAGATTTGAGCAGCCATGTTCCTATCTTAAATATTCAGAGATTTGTTTTTTCCTGCAGATACCAATCTTAGCCACTTCCTATTGCCGTTAGTAATGAGTATCTTAAAGTGTCCTCTTTAAATGGACCAGAGTTTTTACTCCCCTTGGTCCAACATCCGGACAGAGACCCACTTTTTTTGGTTTCTGAACGTACTTTTAGTGGTTTACTTCAGGTATGAATACAAAATAGCTTTGGTATGACCCGAATGCAGAAATTCTTTGTCTCTTTGGACTTCACCTTAACAGTTACCGTATTATTAAAATCTGAAATTTTCCCGCTGTTTGTTGCTTAGCAGCACTGCTAAGCCTATTTTCCAAAACTGTCACAAAATTGAAAATCGAAAGCCTCAAAATCTATATTGAGTGAGCTGCTCTAGACAATAATAGTAGAACATAAATATGCAAACAGAGGTTCTGCATGCAGGTTTCCCATAGGGCCTGTGCTCTGTCCTGCCATAGTCATTTCTAAAAACGATTGTCACATGCATGGCTTTGTTTTGAGTTATGGTCCACTTGTAAAACATATAATTTGGTTACAAACCAAATCAGACCTTACAAAAAGAGGGTCTGATTTTTGATCCTTACTAAACAGCAGAACAAAAGACTTCTCAGGTGATGGTGTGAATTCCCTCTAAATGAGGCGCAAAGTTGAGATCTCATTGTATTATTATTATTAAACAAAACCAAAAGCTGTGGGAGTTAGGTTCCTTTTATTTACTATTACTTCAGTTTGCCTTCCTGTCTGTAAACTGAAATTTTTGTTTGTATTCTTTAAAAAAAAATAAGGAGAGGTGTAACACTTAGAAGGATAAAACAATATTTTAAGCCTTACTGTTATCTGCTAAAGTCCGTTTCCTTTCATTAGGGCTTCATGAACAACATACATGTCTTTAAACCGTGTCCTATTAAATAACTTTTTATTCCTTTTTTGTATTCTGCTGGCTCCACTTTCTAACCAACAGCCAAATCTGAGACTTTTTCTTTCACTAAATTCTCCAGCGCTGTTTAATTTTGATGCAAATAAACATCAAATATTTTTTTATTAGATTTCTCTGATCTTATGAACATATTTTGGCTTTCCAGATGTTCTGGTGTGAGATCATACAGCTGTCTGCTTTGGATTTACTGCTCTGTAATAACTTGATCGTCCCGTTAGATGTTCTCTATGTTCTTTTTTTTTTTTTTTTTTAAATCACAAAAGCGTCAAGGAGAATATGATAAAACTATAAGATATTGATTAAACAATAATGGCGTTATTTTCGTCTGCGGAGTAGGAGCCAACAAATGAAATTAAAAAGCCGGCTGCTACATTAACAGCCTCATTTGTCTAGACTTTAAATTTCTTCCATATTAATATTTCATTGCTAGTCTAGATTTGCTGTAAATCTTGTAATCTGAGCTGCTGCTGCAAAGCTCAGTGAACAAGTCAGAAAGGTTACTAATGGTTCTTTGTTTCCCTTCAATTCTTTCTCTGTCTGCTCTCTTCATCACTGGTAACCTTCCTCATCTCCCTTCCTTTTATTTACTTCACTTAAACCCCCCCCGGCTCGGTCCTGAATTTTTCTCTTTTTTTTTTGCAGTGGACCTGCTGGATCTCAGTGTCGCCCAGAACACCTTTGAGCAACACAAACTCACCAACAACAGCCACCTGCTCTCCGTCCCGGACGTCATCAACTGCCTGACATCCATCTACGATGGCCTGGAGCAAGAGCACAAAGACCTGGTCAACGTGCCTCTCTGTGTTGATATGTGTCTCAACTGGTTGCTCAATGTTTACGACACGTAAGTAAGAAATCCATCACAATTTAGAAAACTATAAACATTGGTTTGTCACATTGTAACAATTTATTAGATTATACTGTATGAGAGAAGAACACATACCAGTGCAGTATTAGTGAGTGGAGAAGGATACTTAAATTTGAAACGCAAATAGCATGTGTGTTGCGTTTATTTTGCCCCCTTTTACTTTGAGGCCAAAATAAAATTAAAAAAAAAAAGACAATAACTTGAAAAGTCCCCAAAATGGTTTTGCTTTTGTTTGTTTTTTTCTCTAAAGGCCTTAAAATTTATTAGAATATTTTGGTGAACAAACAAAATGATGAACCCAGAGGAACTTTAGAGTCAGGGATAGAGCTGTGGAGAACTTTAAGGCAGGATTTACGATATTCCGCACTTGTTTCCAGATCTCTGTTCTAACTATCTGAGAATGGGAAGAGCTCAGAGCTTTGCACGACTTAGGAAAACAAAACATTTAACAGGTTAGCAGCTCTACTACCACTTATACACTCAATACACTCCAGTCTATATGGGAGATTAACAAGATGGAAGACAAAGCCATAAAAAACCCACTTCATATTACAGGTTAAACCTGTGTGATTACTTGCTGCAGGGAGGAAATATTTGTCTTGGAGAGAGAGAGACTCTGGTTGTCAGCTATAATTGGTGGTCTGTGGTCGTTTAGTGTAACAGACACACTGTCAGCTAATTTAGCGCCTTTCTGACCATAAGACCTGCGAAAAATGTAAAAAGCAAATCTTGCAGTGGAATTCCTTCTGCAAGAGATTCTGTTGTGTTTCTCATTTTTTGCCTCGGCCTTTAGTGACACATCCGTTATTTTCTGTTTGTCTCTTCCTCTACCCTTATTTCATCACCCAGCTCTATTAATAAACAGACCCATGTTCATTACTTGCTTTCTATTTAGTTTTTTTTTTTTTATGCTTCCTGTCGCAACATTTGGGTCATACCATATAGAGAAGGTGGTTGCCTATTTGTGCCAAGGGCATCTTTCCTCTAGAATACCTGGAGATGTTATCCTAAATACTTATTTAGCTTAATTAAATCCCAATTGCAGCTGGCATTAGAGTATGCAGGTTCCATTAATAAAATATGAACCCTTGTTTGCATAACCTTCAACTGCTGGTCATTTTATCAATACACTGACATGTCTGTCAAAGTTATGCTGAAGCAGTGAATTCTACAGGTAGGCTAGTGTTCTCTACTGTGCAGGATTTACTTTTATATTGAGTCAGTATGATTTTTATTTATTTATTTATTTTTTTTTACTTTGTGGGGCTTTAAACGCAGCAACGTCTGAGTAAAACATGGTGGTTGCAGTATTATACTGTGGGACATGACACATTGGAGCATATATTGTATTCTATCCCCCACCCTGTGTTTGTTAGATGAAACATCACTGAAATCCTTTAAAGACATTTTAATGTCAAAACACAACAAAATGTTCAGTGGTTATGAATACGATCTAAAGCTAACGCATGTATTCAGGGAACATACATAGATTTTGCATTATGCTAATTACTGTCAGTATGTCGTACCGACACCATCAAGCACCGTGGTTGGCAGGGAAATAAGCTGTTGCATAATGTATTTACGGAGAGCTGACATTCACATTCAAATTGGCATGAACACATCATCATCTGTGTATAATTAGGTGTGTCTACATGCTGTAAGCCAGTGTCGTTTCTGGTGTAAACACTGTTTGAAGGTAAACAGAATATGGAATTAGAATAAAATATGCGCACACACAAACGGCTAACGATTTTCTGTTACTTTTCATCCATGTATTAAACATCGTCGGCACAGAGAAGCTCGCACTCAAAACAAAACCAACAAACTCTTGATTTCTGTCTGCAGTGGTCGCAGTGGGAAGATTCGCGTCCTCTCCATGAAGATTGGCTTGCTGTCTCTCTCCAAGGGGCACTTAGAGGAGAAGTATAAATGTGAGTGAAAACGAGTGGGTGATGTGTGTTTACGGGTGTAGACATGTTTCGAAATGCACAGCTGTCCCCGCTCCCCTACGCAAATCATCCTGCACCCACGCTGCTTCACTACAGCTGTAATCCTGGTAGTATTAATCAAGCACAGTAAGGAGGGGGGGGGGACAAAGCGTCAGTGAATGGTTTGTCTAATTGGATGAGAGACCTCCTACGTTCCCCCTGTTCTTGATTTAATTCTGCCTTCTGATTGTTTTCTTTTTTCTGGAGGATTAGACAGTGTGAGCATTGGCTCGCTGCGATGGGAGACGACTTGTCAGTCTGGCTTCCTGCTCTTTGTCTCTGCTGCCGTATCTCTCTCAGTCTGTCTTCTTTCCCTGCCACAGCCTGCTCCATTGTTCATCTGTCTAACAGTTCCTCTCTCTTTATTGTCCTATCTCACTTACCCTTGCTTCTCCCCTGTTCTTCCTTTTCCTCTTCCTTTCTCTTGCCATGGTATGAACCCCATCCCTGAGCCTATTCGTTCCACTGGCAGTTCCTATTAGCTTGAGGAGGGTATCAAGCACGGTTGATTGCATTCTTCCTCCTTTACTTTCGAGTTTCATTTGCTGTCAATCCCATGCATTTACTCTCACTACATTGCACAGATCCCAAACCAGGTGTTCTGCCATTTGACACTCCTGGCGACGGTTGCAAATGTCATATCTAATTGTGTAGGAGAAAGTCATCCATTATTGTCGTGGTTGTTGATTGGTCAGATTTCTAGAGAGCTGACTGAAATAAAGGGGACAAGTAGGTCACCGATGCATATAATGTGGAAGTGTGCACACGTGCTTTGTGGAGGCTGGCATCATAGCCTGTGCTGCAAGGAGATCAAAGGCAGCTACAAACCGAGCAGAAAGACTGGTAACACTGTCCTCCCTTTCTCTGGATTACCCTCTGCTCTTCTCTTATATTTTGCTATATCTTTGTGATGTTTCATAACATCACAAACGGTGAACATGTGATAAGTTTCACCAGGTAGGCCTGCTCATCCAGTGAAGCTTTCACAGAGTGATGAAGAGTTGGTTGCATGGGAGGAGAGATTAGTTGGGGAACATTCTAGCATTGAGAAAATGACAGATTTTAAATAAAACTTTTTTTTTCTCTGTTTTTTTCTGCGTCCTGCCTACTTGGCTCCTACCTGCATGCTACACACTTTACAACACGTTTCCTCCCACTCTCAGCTATACCATCGCTCTTTCTCCCTCCGTATCTATTTATACTTGCATATTTTCCCACATCGACCACATTTCCCAGCCTTTTCCTCACTCCTTCATTCTAATTTTATCCCCTCTTGTTTTGCTGCACTCCTCCACAGATCTCTTCAGCCAGGTAGCGTCGGCCGGTGACACGTGCGACCAGAGGCAGCTCGGTCTGCTGCTCCATGAAGCCATCCAGATCCCCAGGCAGCTGGGGGAGGTGGCTGCGTTTGGGGGCTCCAACATTGAACCCAGCGTCCGCAGCTGTTTCCAGCATGTAAGAAAACACTAAGATTGTTCAAAGGTGCATCCTTCAACACTTAGGGATGTCTTGAAAAAGTATTATGTCCGTACCTTTTTCCCCCGACACAAAGTAGCACATAAATGTGAACTGAGAGCAAAAAGTTAAATAGAATAAAGTTGTTTTAGAAACTAAACAGTGGGGCATGTTCTTGTGTTTAACTTTTGTCTGAAGAAGAAAGACACTTTGTCAGCTTTCTTTATTGTGAAAAAAGAAAAAATGAGGAATCCACTTTGCATGTCTTGTAGGGAAATGAATCCAAACCCTGATCCTCAGGTACCCCTGCGGTGCAAGTTTTAAGTTTCTCCTTGCTGCTCCATACCTTGTATGAATACTTGACTGAGGCGCTTCTAAAACCTGGAAGATGCTGCTGTGGTTTGATTAGACCAAATGTAACTTTTTTTTGCCAAAATAAAAGCTGTCACAAACACTATCACAGTAGGCTGTGGTGGCAGCATCATGCCATGGGGTTGAATTTTCCTTTGGCAGGAAAAGGGAATCTTGTAAGAGATGGATTTAGCTAATTTCTAATTTAATTTCCCTTTGGGATAAATGAAGTATTTTTGAACTGAATTGAACTTTCAAGTGTAAAGCATATGAATGCTTTTCAGATCACTATGAATATCAGTATAACATGAATATGAAGATGGTTAAAAAAGCTTTACTGGGAAATATTCATATTCCTAAATAAGAAGGGTTTGTTATTTTATTTAGCAACACACATTGGTGACAAGGGACAACATGAATACCTGCTTCAAATTTAGTTTTCTCCAAAAATTGAACATGAAAACATTTTATTTTTATTAGTTGTAGCACAGCAGGGGTTTCTTTGTCACATTGTCTTTCTGTTTTACAACCTCATTTCTGTTGTATGGTCTAACCCCACCATAAAAATTAGACATCTTCTTCCTATCAACTCTCTTTTGACTGTTCTGAGTTTCAAGGTGACCACCTAGGTTCTTTACTCAGGCTTAATTATAGACTTTACTTTAATAATTCTGCTTTCCTCAGGGAGTCCTTATTTGATTGTACTCAGTCAAAAGAAAGAGACGGATACAAAATCATCCTTACAAATTTGACTTATTCTCTGCCTCGCAAATTAAAAACATAGTAGAGTGAAGCAGATATATGCTTGCAAAAAAAAAAAAATAATGATTTTCACAACTCCTTGTTCATGTTGCTTTATTGCACACGTCGACATAGATGCTTCGAGCACGCATGAGTACACAAACATGCAAACCTCCACAAACAAATTGCTCCCAGACTCGGTCATGAATCTCTGTGTCAGCTGTAGTTCAGCTCCTCATTAATCATTCATACGTCCAACAATGTTTTGGCAGGCAAAACCAGGAAAACACACACTGTATCTCCCAGTAAACCATCTGAATAAACACAGGGCCGACTTTGTGCATCTTTGTGCTCCAATAAGTCCGGCCAGTGATGCTGCAGAACCCCCAAGCTCATTCGCTTTAATGGCCCTGTGATGAAGGAGTCACATAAATTTTGCCTCCTTCTCCGTCCTTTTGTCGCGCTGCTTCATTTTCCATCCATCCCTCTGTCCATCCATCCTTTCAGCCAGGTAGTAATTAATCTGTAAGTGCTATAATTCTGCAGTTAGATGCCAGGGAGAAAAGACAGAAAGCAAAGATGAGACTAATGTATGTGACTAAAGAGACGGTTAGATTGTGCTGACAAAGGTCAGAGGAAGGGTGAAGAGTTTAATGATGATCTGAGATGTCGGCGGGCTAAGAGATATATCTGAGGTAATATTCTCTCTTAATCCGAGGGTAAAAGTCTCTTTTCCTTTTTTCTTCTTAAATGATCAAAAGAAACTTTTATTTTGAAGCTGGAAGGCTTGCTGGCTTTTATACAGTGAGCTTTGTAGATGGAACAGGTGAACAGGTACATCCCGTTCCTTTCTGATAATCCCCTCCTCATTTCCAATGTATTCCACCCTTTGCTTCCCTGTCAAGGATGATGGAAAAGTTGCCTTTGATTTGGTTGGAGGTAATATTAACAGTGGCAAAGCTGCTAAATACATGGATTAAAAACAAAAGTAAAAACAGTTCTAAACATTTAAAAAGAGCAAAATACAGTAGTGTGGGGTGGATAATGTTTAAAGTTTAAAAGTAACTTTAAAGTTTTGAGATGTGATTTAAAGAGAACAAAAGAACTTATATCACTGGGGTCCAGAGGGATGTAGTTCCAGAGTTTGGGGGAAGAGGAGCTAAAAGCCCCGAAGCCCATAGTAAGCAGTGGAGGGGAGGAAGATCAGAGGGAACGATAGGCAGCAGCACTGTGGACCGGCACAGACAAATATGGAGGGGCGAGGCTGTGGATAGCCTTATAAGCAAATGGAAACATTTTAAACCTACATATCTGAAATTGATGGGAAGCCGGTGAAGCTGTTGTTGGATAGGGGTGATGTGATGAAAACATGTGGTTCTGGTGATGATGCGGGTTAATTAGATAATTGTTTTTACAGTTTAAAAGGAAAGGAAAACCAGTCTGCAATGCATATTTCAAGCAGTAAACATCATTCTCTCCTGGTTCCATAAACAGATAAAGTTTAGCTCTGCATGGAAGAGGAGATGTTTGGGTATTTTTCATGGTTAGAGCATCGTAGCTGTGAACTAGTAACGCAGCAACAGGACCTGTAAGACAAGGGCAGCAGGGATGTTGCCATCTATCAATGTTTATTATAAGACATTTCCACCAGTAAACATTAATTAGAAGCTCATAAAAGCTATTCAGTCTCTGTTTAAAACTCAAAGCCATAACAGGAAGGAGACTTCTCAGTTTGATATATGTGGCGATCTTAAAGTTGTCTGCATGTTTATAAGGAGTTTAGTAAAGAGGTACAGGATTTACTGGATGTGCATGTTTTATCTCGTGCTGCAAAGTGCCCTTACAGTTTATCACCTCACTTTGTAGGACCTTTATAGAAACTATAAACTTCATACGGTTGGTAAACTTTTGCTTTATGGCCCCCTAACTTCTAACTCCGAACCACATGTTCTTTTTATAAACAGGTGAACAACAAGGTGGAGCTGGAGCCTCGGCAGTTTGTGGACTGGATGAGACTGGAGCCCCAGTCTATGGTCTGGCTTCCTGTCCTGCACAGGGTTGCTGCTGCAGAGACGGCGAAACATCAGGCCAAGTGCAACATCTGCAAAGAGTGTCCTATTGTTGGTTTCAGGTAAAAACACAAAGTCACAGTCACACACTTGTTATTAGTTGCTTGTTATTAGTTGTCTTTGGCTTGTAGCTGGATTTGTGCTCTTACATATAGGACATTGTTGTGCATCGTTCTCTTTTGAACAAAAAGGGCAGATCTGCTCTGGAGGGCAGACATTTATCTAAATGTCAGCAGCTGTTATACCACTGAGTAAATACCACCTCTAGGTTTGTAATGAAGTACGGACGCATGTCCCAAAAAATAGAGCCCACAAACAAGCAAACGGTTCTGCTTTCTCTAAAGTTTACAATGAACCTTACAAGCTCAGAGCAAGCCTCCTCAGGCCTCTCTGGCTGCATGGTTGCATCTTGTGTCTGACAAATTATTCTCACTCAAGTAAATAAAACTCAGCCATATCGCTGAGTTCATGGAAGAATTCCAGTTTTGCTATTTTCAGGCCAGAGGGAACGGGTTTCCTAATGCCTAAAGCAGATCAGAGTTGAGAGTTGGCCTCTGGATATCCATTGCTTTGCAAGCAGAAAGAGAAACACATTCAGACATTTGATGAAGCACACATCTCCAAGGTTCTGTCATTGATCGATGAGAGCGAGCGATGGTGGGAACTAAAGGCAGATAGCAAAATTGAAAAGGGAGGAAAAATGCATAGCAAGCATTTTGTGTGGTCTAAAGACATGACACCAGTCATAGAACAAGTTTTTCTTCTTTAACAGAACACTTTTTTTTTGGATAAAATGTTACAAATGCATGTGTTCAGCCTCTTCATGTTGGATAAAATGTGTTCTGTTGTTGGTTTTAGGAAAATAAAAGTTATAAAAAAAGAATACCTGTGAGTGAAACTTTAGTTTCATTTCTATTAACGTTTCGATTTGCCTTTAAGGAAAAAAAAAAAGATTTTATATCACATCTACAATTTGGCTTTATAAGATTGTTTCAGGGCAATGCTTATTTTATAAAAATACTTTTAGAGAATATTACAAGTAATTAAAGGCTTAGCTAAGTATAGAAAATTAAAAACTTTTAAAATACACCCAATGTTCATTTTAGATAAGTAGAGAAAAATCGATGAATACAAATGAATAAAAAGATTGAATAAATAAAACTTAAGATTGAAATTATTGTATTGATATTAACGTTTTTCTTTTTTTGACGACTGTTTATAAGTGAAAAGTATATTTTTTAAATTTGATTAGTAGGATCATCCAGCCATTTATTCTCAGATTCATTGCAAAATGCTTAGCTTTCACCAAGATGTGGTGAATAAATCAGTGACACTACAAGACTGAAACTGTTTGTCAAAAATAATCAGTAATTGAGTGGTTAATTATACCCATTTACATTTAATTGCTATAACATTTTCATCCACTTTCCCCCCCTTTGGGGCTAGATTTTAAAAAAAGAATAGATTTCTTTTTTGTTGTTTTTTAAAAAAGTAAAATCCTTCCTTATTTGAAATATTGAATGTTTTCATTCAACATCAAATTATGTAGCAAACTCCTTCCAATACAAACATCCATAATGAATATAAAGGTTTAACTATTTTTTTATTCAGTGTGTCACTGTTTGTATATAAGGTGGTATTTCCATTGGGATCAAATACTTTTTAAAGTACCTTGCTGATGTTATATAATGCGTATATAATGATTACTGACTTGGTTAGCAGTAAATACAATTCAATATCAATTCACTTTATTTATACAGCACCAATTCACAAAACGTCATCTCAAGGCCCTTTACTGAGACAAGACAGTCAGATTGGTTAGAAAATCCAGTCGATTGCATCCAGTCATTGACTTGCTAGACATGCTCTTCCTGGATGAGCTTTTAGCTTTGTAAAGCTTTACAAGTTAAATATTTGGCTGTTCCCATTTGGTCTCTGGAAGCCCTGAACTCTATACTGAACCATTGATTGGAAAATCGAACAACAGGGCGTTTAATCACCATTTAATTTACACCTCACGTATGACATTAGTCACTACGGAGCCCTTACAGTTGGAAGTTGAATTTAAGTCATTTTCTATTGTGGTACTTCTGTTTTGAATGTAACATAGCAATCCTAAAGACATGTATCTGCTGTTTTTACATCACTGTCTCAATCCTTTGTAAATTTTCCCTTTGAAAAAATTTACTTCTATAAAATGTTTATTCAAATGTTTTGGGGAAGAGCTGTAAAACCCAAATTGAAAATGAACTAGCATTGTTTGGTTGCTCAGCTAATTACCGTACCTCCTGAGTGAAGGTGACTGAACGCCCTCTGCTTATAGTAATATGCTTCTTGTCAGGATGTAATGGTGTATTTGACTTAGTACAGTTGTGTGCACTGTTGCATCCTTTGATGTATAGCTCTCTTTTGTAGCTCATCAGTCAGCTAACCTTGGGGAGAACTGGAGAAGGGAGAAAGATAAAAGACTTAAGCTATTATGTCTGAATGGCTCCTGTCTCAATTTAGCTGTTTAATGGCAGACTCGCTACAGCTGCTGCTGAGGACAACATCCCCACAGCTGTTGTTAGTGTGTTGTGTTTGGGTGGAAATCCGGCAGTCTGTCATTCTGTCGGCCTTTAGTTTGCGTGCTTGACGAAGTGACAGCGGGAATCGACATCTCTCCAGACTACGAGTCACGTCGTAGGCCAACCTGCTCGCTTGTGCGCTTGCAGAATAACAGACCCAGAAGATATGAAAGTGACACACCGTGAAACTTCCTCCTCTAACTTTTCTCACTTTTTTCCCCTCACTTCTCTCCCTCTCTACATAGGTATCGCAGTTTGAAGCATTTCAACTACGACGTGTGTCAGAGCTGCTTCTTCTCTGGGCGCACCGCCAAGGGCCACAAGCTCAACTACCCCATGGTTGAATACTGCACGCCGGTGAGGAAGCAACACACAACCGTCGCTCGCAGGCATCTGCACACTTTCTCTGCTAGCTTATGCCATATCTCCTTCTCACACGCTCGCACACTCCAATTAACCATTAAATGAATCCAGTTAAATTCACACTTGATAACCTTCTTGCTCATCTTAATGTCAAATTAGATACAGAGTCTTCCAACCGATGAATATTAATCCTCCTATTACACAAAGAGATAGAGACTTCAGAATTATCACTGTGCCATATTTGTAATCTTACTCTGTGTTAATTTTTGTAATGCTATTCAACTCATGCTGTTACCTCATTTCCTTGTGCTGCTTAAATCACAGCATCTTTGTTGACTAGTTTAAGTTTCTGTTGAGCATGAACTCCTCGGAAAGCTCTCTGCCTCACTTAGAACAATGTTCATTCCAGTGGGAAGTCTGTGAAAATGTTTTTTTAGAACTTGGCTGCAAGTATCTTCCTCCAACCACAAAGCAGCCTTAGCAGTGGTGGGAAAACAAGAGCTGCTGGCTCTCAGTCAGCGTTCCTGTTCACCCCAAAGGTGTTGGAAGTGTTTCGTGCAGACAGGAAAACCAATTTCACAATGTCTTGCTAAAACTAAGCGATGAAGACACAAGTATTTTTTCTGAGCAATGCATCAATTAGCCTGTTTATCCTCCAGTCTTTCTATTGTTCTGCCTAAAATAGAAAATCAAGAATTCATTTTTGAAGAAATCTATAAAAGACCATCGACTTAAAATACTCATATCTTAAAATATACATTAAAGTAGGGGAAGTCATAGCATTGCAACATATTGCCGTGTTTAAAAAAAACTAAAGTAGGGTTTTTCTTTTCATATATGTAGGTATTCTTATCTTAATTTCTCAAAACTAATTCAGGGCTACAAAGTATTGTTTACCCCTTCCAGATTTCTTTTTTTTTTTCATTTATTTTAATGTGTTGCATAGCACATTTTAATGTTGAACAAACAAGTAATTGTCCCCTAAAACTGAGTAACTGCTTGTTACTTGTGACGCCGTTCTAAACCTTTTTTTAATTGTAATTACAGGGTATATTAAACATAAGGGTATCACTTTAATCCCAATAAAGCCAACCATCAGATTATCTGCAAAATATTTCACATCACATTTAAGTAAATTTCACTTTATTATGATGCTAAAATTGTTTAAAAAAGGCAAAAACCTCTTATTGCATTGGTTAGTTTTTCACAAAAGCAATACTAGTTTACCTAAGTTGGGGCAGCTGAATAAGTCGGTGTCAGATTCCCCCTTTTGTTATTAATCTTGGCTGTAAGTTCAACTTTTCTCCACAGAAAACATTTAATGTTATTGAATTATTTGATTCTACAATCAGCTTCCCACTGGAGTTATATAAAAAAGTTACTTTAGCCTAATGAGTATTTCTGTAAACTGTATGAATGCTGTTGCAGAACCTAAGAAAATGTTATAAAAATAACGTTTATACTCCAAATTAGATTGAGAAATTATTTGGATGAAGCAACTTTAAGGGGAGAAAATAATTCAGTTTTGACTGAATAGTTGCTCCACAATAATAAACAAATACATAATTCCACCTATTTCACATTGTCCATCAACCTAAAATGTTGAGATATGTGCACCAAATGAAGTCCTTCTGTTATCGCTCTTTAATCTTTGTAACTCTCTGCATGCAGTACTTTGGTAACTTTGACATTATCATGATATTTGTTTTTTTTTAGTCTCATAGTGAGTTTTATACTTGTGAGGAAAGAACATTTCATTCCCGACTTCTCTCATATTTCCTGCCATGTCTTTTTAAATGCCGTCTGACTATCTGCACAGAGCAGCTCCACATTCAAAGGCAGAGCAAAGACAAATCTCTCACCGACTCTCGCAGAGCGTGAGGCTGAACATCCAGTGCCGCTGTACAAGATGGACCTTGTTTGGCAGCACCTTGTTGATAAGGATGTAATAATGGCACAGTGTCCTATCTGTGCAGCAGAGATCTGCTCTGGTTTGTAGCGATACCTCTGACAGCAGGCTGGACAACGCCTGAGAGAAAATGATCAGAAAACATCATATTCACAGGCTAATCAGATATTTTATCATGACGTTTATTTCTATTCTCCCTGCTTGTCAATAGGCAACTTTTCGCTTTTAAAAAGACGGGTTTTGACTGCAGGAGGCTTTTCAGCGATACATAATCATAAAGAGATGAATGGAAGGAAAAGAGGGCAGAGAATAAGAGTAGGTGGTTTGTGCTACCAGTGTTTGAGCAAGCAAACATCTTTACATTATTCACAAACTCATAGCATAAAAAGTAAAACCTGATAAAAAACAATGTAAAAAAA
>JAUZNJ010050225.1:0-39278 GCA_034780135.1 Jordanella pulchra | reverse complement strand
CATTCTTCAAAACAACTCCAGCTCAAAAAGATTGAATGGAGACATCTGGAAACAGTCTTGGAGATTTGAATTGAATTGAAGTCAAAGAAAATGCGTTGGAGATTCTGTGTTTATTTTGACATATTGTTAAAAGCTCTAAGCAGTGTAAACCACTCTGCCATGCATTGAATAATTTGTTAGGAATACATGCCTTCTGGTTATCTAGTATCTGAGATTGCATGTCTGCACAGTCACAGAGGAGGGATTTAATGAAGCACAGTGTTTTTTTCTTGCAGCTGCTCTGTACGTGCTGGTGATTTGTTGAAGCTAGCGTCTTAAGTTGTGCGGATTAGCCAATAAGCCATGTGAGCTTTAACAAGCCTGTTACACGTATCTGTCATCTGTTAAAGCAGTTTTTTTCCTTCTGATTTTTTTTTTTTAATTTTGCCTGGATGTGTGGGGCTGTATAAATCACTTGGAACAGGGTTTTGCTCTCCCCCTGGTCACACTGTTGTGCTAATTTGTTGTTTGCTTGCATGACTGAAATTGCTTCTGCGGGTGGAAACACCTTTGCTTATTGTCTAATTAACAGTCTAATTTTCTTCCCCAGAAATGCTGATCTTCACTACATGGGCACAAGATACTGTGGGAATCCTTAATCCTCAGTTTTCATGCTTGCTTGTTTGCTTGTTTTTTTTTTCATTTTCAGACAACATCAGGCGAGGACATGAGAGATTTCACCAAAGTGCTAAAGAACAAATTCCGATCAAAGAAGTACTTTGCCAAGCATCCACGGCTGGGTTACCTACCAGTCCAGACGGTTTTAGAGGGAGACAACATGGAGACGTAAGTAACTGTAGAATCTTAAGAGCGCCGCTTTACTTAAGCTTGTGTACAAGTTACTGAACACTAAGGGAATGTAGAGATGAGTTGCTCCTGTTACTCAGATACTGTTTAATATTAAATACATTTAAAGATATTTTTTTAAGCTTTTAAAACCATTTTTTTAGATGCACAGTATTTTTGTAAGTAAACTATATAAACAATATATCTGTGATGTACTGATGATGTCAATATATGACAAAGTCAATAATAGAAACTGTCAAAAAATGCAAAGACATGTATAAATATGTCAACAGTTCATTCACCAATCGCTTTGACAAAAGGAAACTGGCGACATACTCCAAAGATAGAAAATGAACAATAAAGATCTCTTTTTTTTTTTTGATTGAACCTTCTTTTTTCTTTTTTTTTTTTTTTACAAAGGTTTACTCACTCACTAGAAACCTGTTGTAATCATTTTAGTCATGCAATGATCAATTTAAACCACTTATTTCCTAATTATTCAAAGACCATTTAGGTTAACTCAGAGAAAGTTAATATTCATTTTGGATTTTTTCCTGTCCACACATGCTACATCCTTATTATTACTGTTCTAAACGTCTCTCAGCACTTTTTGTGGTCATCAATTCATCCATGGCCTGATTCCAGCTGGACACTTGACATCTGCTCTTGGCTGAAATGGTAGAGCGTAGTTCATCGCCCAGTTTTCCACTTTTATAAATTATGGTTTTGTTGAAAAAGTATTTGGTAGAGTCCTGAAGCGGAGGAGTTAGCCTTGTTTTATCTCTTGATAATGGGATCAGCATTCTGTCAGAACTCCAACCAGTATCTGAGTTTCATCAGTCTTACTGATTAATGGGGAAAAGCTGTGAAGATATTTATTTTTTATTAATATTTCTTCTCGTTTGTCCAAAGCACCTGTTTCACTAGGAGTGAAAAACAGTCAGGTCTACTACTACCGTACTAACAAAGGAGCTGAGTTTGGAGCAGGGGTCTTTCTCGATACATGCTGATGTAAAACTGGACAATAACCCTACTGTTCCAGCATCGCATAGATTATGATCCATTTGAGACATTTAGCTTCAGGGGGATTCCTTAAAATTCTAAAATAATCAGATAAACAATCTGACTAGAATAAACCATCATTTCCACAGTTCTTAGCATCCAATGTTTGATCACATTCACCACAATGCTGTTGATTTTCATTTGTCTTCTACTAGTATTTTTACATCTCCATTAAAGCCTCTTTAACTTGGGGTATATTATAAAAATCAACAAACTAAAAATCTCAGTTAAGCAGCCTCTGCTACCAGACTCAACTAATAGTCTGTGTCTTTCTTCAAAATGCTATAATGTGTATTCTCCCCCTCTTTATTTCTTCGTGTTCCTCTTTACTTTTACATGATGTTATGCAGCACCATCTCAGCACTCAGGATGAGTCACCTGTTAGATATACAAAAGCTCTCTCCCAACTTAAAGTTGCCCACAGTTATCACTCAGATGGATTGCACTAACCGGCCTTATCCGTCCTCCTCCTCACCTCCCACCTCAGCCCGTTCTCACTTTCAACCCTGTGTTCTGAGAAATGACTGCTGTAGAGCCTCCTCCTTGACAAATGCTCCCAAAGGGGAAGAAAAATCATTGCAAGAGATCTTTTAAAAAATATAGCAGTAGGGAGAGGAAAGTGGAGTTGGTGATCATTTTGCAATTTCTTTGACTGTATTTGGTCATTAGGTGAACATTAGAATATCAATACAGGCAGCACTGTATAAATACAGAAATTGTGATTATTTTCTTTTAACCTTTGAAATGCCATTAACCATATTTTTGCTTTAAAGTGAGTTTTTCATAAAAATTAGTTTTGATATTTTCTGCTACTATAAACTCATCGAATTACAGTCAGACTCCACGGTGCATCATAACAAAAGAAAGATCTAAGAATGTAAAAATGTTTGTATTGACGTAGTGTCAGAAGAGAAAACTAGATTAGGTTTTGAGTAATTACCCTCCCTAAAACTCTCAGCCTCTCTTTTCTCTACTGTTTTTTTTTTTCTTTTTATTCCACCCACTCTCATTTTCTTCCTGGGAGAGAGCAAAACACCACCTACTCTTATCTCTCTCCTGTTTTTGCTTCATGTCACACCTGATGAGATTTTGGATTTGTAACAGTTATATATTTGAACATTTTAAAGAACCCTGCTAATATCATTTTGCTGTTTTTTTTGTGCTTTCCAGTTTTTCTGACCAGATACAGTACCAAAACAACAGCATTTTCTGCTAAATGTTGAGGCACTCAATATTTGTATTTGACCTATTATTGAATTTACTTTGATTTGAATTTATTTAACACATTTTTTTAAATTTTACATTATTTATATCTTGAGTCAAACAAAGTTCATCCCTTACCACGTTATATGATATGTGCTATAAGAAGAAACGTTTTATTTTCGTAGATTTACTCGGATTTAGTACATAAATGCTCTCTTACATTTATATCCCACTAAACCATATTTTGAGTATTGATCTAAACAAAGGATAATAAATAATCATAACCAAACTTATGATTGGTTTGTCAAAAAATCATTAAATCTATCCATTTTAGACCGTTTCGAATCATCTGACATTAATTACATTTATTTGTTTTAAAAACTATTAGTATAGCCATTTACTTCAATTTCTCTTTATGCATTAGCTGTTCTTCATCTGCTTTTATTTATTTTGCCGATTAGTTCCCTCTTTAACAAGAACATGTGAAAGGATGTATCTGTCACCAAGTGACTCACACATTTACTGGAGTTTTTCTTCTGGCCCTCCAGCTGTCTCTATGTATCCGACAGGTTGAGGTGTCAGCAAGCACAGATGGGTTTTTTTTCCTGCTGACAATAAAATTGGGAGAAAGGACATGTAAGAAAAAAAAAAAAACTGTGCTAACAGAGACAAAGTGACTACCACCCCATGATGGACCAAATTGATTTTTAAAAGCGGTTCAGGACATTCACCTTGAAGGAAAAAAAAGTCCCGAGAAGCACATGCTGTTCAGTTATAACAAATCCTTAAAGTGATGAAAACAGACACAGGCTCTTTTAGTAGTTTCTTTAGTTTTTCCCAGTCAGCATTTCCATGGTTTTCTATAGTAGCTGGAAGGACCAAAGAACTTGCGAGGAGGCGGAGTGATCCTTACATCTTAGGAGGGTTTAAGAGGGTGAATGGAACTTATTACTTAACAAAACTGATTTTTTTCCTCCTAATAAAAATCTTTTCATCACTTGTCATTCTTGTATGCAATGATGCTATAATCCCTTTGGTTGGGAACTTTGCTTTACAGTCAGCCTGAATAGACGTTGAGTAGATTTTATCATGAAAGCAGCAACTCTTTCATCTTGAACCTCTTCTTCCATGTTAAGATGAGGACAGAGGCTACAGAATGCATTTCAGACAACTGTGAGGGATAGAAAATTGTTCTACAGAAAGCACTCGTATTTTCAAAGGTCCAACTTGATGTCCACATCCTCCAAGACAGAATAAGCGGACAACCTTTCCATTCTGTCAGTGTAGCTGTAATACAGCCTTTTTCCACCCCTAGTTTTTTCATTGTTTCCTTTTCCTTCCTGTCCACTCTGTCTATTCTTGTTGCAAATAAGCAAATGGCCTTTCAGTTCCATTGAACAGCACATTTTGCTTAGGTTGGTTTGGGAAGAAAAGCATAGAATTAAGGAAAATTGATCTTAACCCCCAGTTTGTTTCCTCTGGGAAAGCAAATATATATTTCACTGGAAAAACGTTAAGCTCTTTAGCTTACAAACCCCACTCTAAAGGTAGCACATTAAAACAGACTTAAAAGGGGAATATTTGAAGACTTTGTAACATTCATGAGCCAGGTTCGTTTTCTTGTTTTTTTTTTTCACTCTGCATAATGCCTTTGAGGTACTGTGCAGAGGATCTTAAGCCACCTTTCCTTTGTATGAAGTCATGTTTAAAACATTAATCTTTCTTCAGATATCATAAAGTGGATCTAAGCTTTTAAAGATTTTTCAAATTCGGCCGCTTTAGCTACTTTTTGGCTCATGTTCAATTTAGCACCAAACCATAGACAGAATTTACTTTGTATTGTGTCAGATGCTGTAATAATATTATCCCTTTTCTGTTTATTTGCTAAAATATACAGAAAGATTTGTTGTTTTGTTGGATGTAACACGAGGAAACATTGTGCTTTTTAATTCTTGTGCTTTAGCATTAAGCTTACCAAATATAAAATGAATTAGTTATCATATTCTTTCATTAATGTTACCTAGAATGCAGCGTTTGATTTGGAGACTTGAAGACCCAGCTTGCGAATTATCTTGTTAATGGATTATTATTAAACAATATTAAGAAATTAAAATTTCCAGTTTTCATGTCCTAGTTACAGAAATGCAGAAATTCATACATGAATTTATATGCAATAACAAAACCCGTACACTGTCTATCTCACAACATTATCGGTTCCAATGCTTTATCTTATTGCTGGTGATTTATAACTTTATTGACTTTATTACTTAAAAAGTTGCCACGTTCATTAGAGGATTGGCAGGTGGTAAAGAATGAACCATTTACATTACTGGTTGGCGTTTACTTAAATTATGTATAGGTCGTAGTTGGGTGACTTAAAAAATTAAACACCATGATTAAAAGAAGAATTTGCAATGATTTTTTTCTAAAAAAAAACAAAAAACAAAAACTTTCAGGAACCTCGGGGAAACTGTCGATCAATACCATTTTAGATGATTACTGGAAGGTCTGGTGCATTAGAAATAAAACATGAGGTAATATTTTCAGGGTTCCTAAAAAAATTTTTTAACCTTGGAAGGCTAAACTGGTTTGTAAAAAATCTCTAAGTGTAGTGATATTATCTAAAAGCTAAAAGTGTTTTTTTTTGGGTTCAACACATCAATTCTTTAATCATAAAAACTCAATTTATACTTTATAGCATCTCAACCAGGGTTCTCGAGCTGGTTTCAGTTTGCATGTAAAAGCAGAGACTTTTGAAAAAGGTGGGATTTGAAATGAATTTTTTACGTAACATGATCCAGAGACCATAAAATATGTAAAAAAAAAATACCCTTTGCACTGTACAGTTTTGTATGTGGAATGAAAGAAAAACTGAAAATCAAAACTCAACTACACGACTTTACTGAACTCACCCGCAAAAACCACCTGTAAAAGTAGAAAGTCTGAAACTGATATATTGTAGGAACCCTGGGTTTTTGCATTATACATTTTTTTTCTCTGAAAACATTTTCTGTTGATTACTTTGACTCTCTAAAGTTATATTTATATTTTTGCCTGTTTTTTGGAACCGTATGGTGTGTACATTTATTCCCGATGATACCCCATCCCTTCCCCTTATGTCGAGCCCACTTGCTCAGCAACTGGATGCATAAATATGGAGTTTTTTTTTTTTTTCTCCTCCTATTTCTCCTCCATCTTCTGTTTTATCAGACCCACTGACTTATTTTGACTCTAAAGTTATTTTGTGGTGCCTTTACTCCCTTTCCCTCCTTCCCTCCTTACAGTCCCGTCACTCTCATCAGCATGTGTCCGGAGCAGTATGAGTGAGTATTAGTCACCAGTACCTGCACCCCGTCTCCAGACTGGAATGCTTTTAAACGACACCTCCTTTCACCCCTCAATCAGCACCTCATCTCCCACCACCATCTTCCTTGCATCACCTAAATTCTGACTGCATGTTGCCTGACTGCCTGCTCTTCTGTCCGATCCACTGGTTGAACAAGTGTCCTGGGGGGGGGACATCCGCACATTTCTCACCTTTTTCCTCTTCTTATAAAAGTAACCACCTAGAATACAGTGTCTCATCCCCACTGGCCTGTCAGAAAGCATCCAAAAGCTCCGTAGATCATCCCGCTCTCATATTTCTCTCTCTCTAGAATCATCTGATTTGTTTCTAGGTGAAGCTGTGCGGGGCCATTAGGTTGTGAGCGTGCGAATGAGTGTGTGCGCATGTGCTCGTGATTTTCTGTTTTAACAAGACTGTGTGGGCACACAGAATCTCATCCATCTCCATTACTCCATTCATTTTCCAGGCTGTCCCAGACACCTCAGCTCTCTCACGACGACACCCACTCCAGGATAGAGCAGTATGCCAGCAGGTATGCACTCCAGACTCCCATCACCATCTCATCAATTCCTTTGACTTAGGGGCATGAAAAACCTCCTCGTAGCATTTCTATCGCTGTGAACGAAGTTAATAGAAGGTAAACTAATCACCAAAAGCCTAAATTTAAAGATTAAACATTCTGAATATACCAGGAAGGAAAAGTGGGGAAGTTTTTCTACAACTTTAAGGCAGAGAAAAAGAATAACGAACTGCTTGACAGATTAAAGGTTCTCTAGAAACAAGGTTTTATTTTTTAAATAACTTCTTAGGGCAATGACGTTCATGGCTCACAAAAAGCCAAGACTGTAAAACCTGAGATTTATTAATCATCAAGGCTAAGATGTTGAAGGTCTTCATATTTAATTTATTGCCTTTTGGACATTAGGTCTTTTTTTTTAATAACACTTCTTATGCATTTCTGTAGAAACTATGGAGCAAATTAATTCCTTGTTGTGGACACATACGTTCATTTTCTGGTTGCAGATATTGCAGTTATAAATCCTCAGTAATTCATGTGGTTTTAGATGATATTTAGCCTGTTATTTAAATTCCGCGCAAAAGCATTCATACATTTTCTACTATGTATTGCCTTACAAATGTAAAATTCATAGTGTTTTGTTACAGTTTTGTACGTTAGACAACTTAAAGTGCTGTATATGGGGGGGAAGAAAAAAATGCATTGCAGTGGCAAATAAGTGAGACAAATGATTAAATAAATAAAAAGGATGGAGGACTTGATCGTCCAGGTAAGGCTTTGGAGTAAGACATTAAAAAGCATTAAATGATTGATTAAAAATGAGACTCAAGTTTTAGCGATTAATTAATAATTTTGTTTAGATAACACGGTCAGAAGCCACTATAAATGAATATGTTTTTATCCTCAATTTGAAGTAACAGAGGGTTTCAGGACTTTTACAGATTTCTGTTAATTCCAGATTAGTCATAAGAACTAAAAGCGGCTTCTCTGTGTTTGGGGCTGGTTGTCTGTATGCAGGTTAGATTTGACCCAGTCTGGGAGGTTGAACACTGATATCAAGTCTGTAATGTAATTTGATGCCAAGCCATACATTGACTTATAGACTGAAAGAAATCAATCATAGTCCATTTTCTGAGATATGAGGAGCCAGTGTAAGAAGTTTAAAACTGGGTTCAAGACTAAATAAAATAAAAATGATAATGAATAAAATGCAAATTAAATATTGGGAATATATATATTTTTTGTTTTATTTCAAAAGTTAGATCTCTAACAAATTTTTTTAGCTCATCAACAAGGATGAAAACCATTGCTGAAGGAATTGAAAAGGAATGTTTCTACTTTAAAACTGATATGGACTTAATGAGCAGAGACAACAAAGCCAAGTAATTTGCTTCTAATCTAGACGTGAAAATAAGCTTTTTGCTTTGATATAAGGCTTAAAATTGTCTTTGAATTCTGTTTCATGCAAATAAAAACCCTTCAGTTTTCCATTAAAGAGCACCCAAGCAGCTAATCACACTCTTCCTGTGTAGAACCATTGTTCCATAAAATGCAATTATCACTTTTATTTTTAAGTAAAACGCTGGATTTCTTTTTTGTTTTATATAACTTATTTTTATGTCATTTAGTCTTAAATTTTGTTTATTGTTTTGCTGGAATGATTAATTGACATGCAGGAATCAGTGGAGTTTTTAGTGCAGTGAGATAGAAGCTTTGCAGGAACTTTCAGTGGGATTATGCTTTGCAGATTTGGATACTGTTATTTTAATAAGCAGGTACTTTATCATAAGAATAATACTGTATGTTTCTAGGCTCCAATGGACTATCTGTAGCTGCTGTGGTCGAATATGAAGTACATGTTTTAATCTCTACTTTATGAAACATCTGAAGCCTACGGCTTCTGTGTGCTCATTTCAGTCATATTCAGAAAGTAATTTTAATTCCACTTATGCAGCACTATTTTCTTTATGTGGCCGACTGATTAGATCATTCTTTTAGCAAGAAGTTGCACATTTATTCAAACTAAGTACAGTGCCATACAACGCATTTCCCTCTTATATAGAATCATTCTGGTTTAGCTTGTTGTCTCTAGGGTTAGAGATCCTTAAACAAATTTTAATATCAGACAAAATACCCTAAAGTAACTAATGCTGCCAACCATTAACTGTCATTGGCACAATGGTAAGTCTGGACTTTAACTAGGCCACTCTAAACCTCCTTTTATTTATTTATTTATTTATTTATTTATTTTGCTAATCAGAGTTAGACTTTGTGAATTTCACTCATTTTCCTGCTTTCTAATCCAAGTGCACTTGGGGTTAAGGTCAGAAACTGTCGAGATACTCCTGTGGGATTTACTGATTGAAGACAGAGCACTTAGTTTTAATTAAGGCACATTGTCCAAGTCCTGAGGCAGCAAAGAAGATCCAGACCATTACACTATCTCCGTGATTGAAAGAGAATATGTCTTTTCTCTGAAATCCTTTATTAGTTTGTGTAACAGGACACATATCTTTCAAAAAATCTACATTTTTCTTATTAGTCCATGAAACATTTGTCCAAATGACCCGTCCGCCGGAGAACTACCCCTGAGTTTTTTAACAATTGTTTTTCTTTCATGAGCAGAGGAGTACCAAATATGTTGTCCATGTGTGCATCTCCTCCAGTCTCCTCACTCTCTAGCAGCATAACTAGAGCTCAGGATCAACTCCTCCTCTCTTAATGTCAAATCCTCTGCTGTCAAATCTACTGATCACTGACCTCTGTAGTTTATCCACCCCTTTGACTGATGACACAATATTTTCTGCTGTGATCAGAGAACTGCAAAGCAAACTGATAAATGTGTCAAATTTCAGCTTCAAGAAGGCTGATTGTGATGAACACACAAGTGCAAAAATCTTAGAAATGTAACTAAAGTAATATTCAGCTGCATGGGCACAGAGTAATCTGTGACTAAAACATGTTGAAAACTTGATGCACTGATGCATTTCAGTTGAATAAGTTGGATGAGTTTTTAACTGTCAAAATCGGATTGTGTGCAAAGATTATTTGTGTTAAAATATAACTTAGTTGCACACAGAACTTTAATTATGTAGATTCATCTGATTCAGCACCACTTTATTTGGTCTGGGAGCCGCACACTGTTAACCTTCACTTGTTGGACTGCCTTTAACAAAGAGGCATTCAAGCCTTGGGAATTATACATTTATGACAAACATTAGCTAAAAAAACTTGTAATATGAGATTTATACACTCTATTTATTTACTTTCATATTTTATTTTTAAAATTAACAATAATATACAGAGTACTTTATCATTGCTCTGTCTGTGTTTTATCTGATTTTATTTTTTTTTTTTGCAAATAAGCTAAAGGAATTGACTTCATTAGCATACCTACATTGCTTTGAGTGGATTTACAATTATGAAATCATAACTGTTTTTAGCTAATCTATTTTCATTTTCCACAGCCTCAACTCTGCCGTACATAATCATCCACATATGCTTTTCCATATTGGTGAATGCATTCATGAATATATATATATATATATATATATATAATGTGCATGTGCTAAACTTAGATTATCTTTTTATATTTATTTGCTAGTGAGCATTCCTGCTGACTTGACTGCCCGGTTTTACATTTTAGCGGCACGCCCACTGATTTCTTGATGTCCTCGTTTGTCGACAGTGGTGCTTTGTGTTTTAATGATGTCCTAACAGCCTTTGAAGGCTTTGGTTTTAACTGTTTTTTTTTTGTTGTTGTTGTATTTTTTTCTTTTTCTTTTTTCTTTCAGGTTGGCTCAAATGGAACGCTCCAATGGCTCTCTGCCCACTGACAGCAGTTCAGCCACAGGAAGCATGTAAGCCATTATGCATAATGATTTTCAACAAATTTTTCTATTTTACTCGTTTTTATCCAAACATGTTTTCTAAATGTAGGCTTCATTAAACTTGAAGATGGAGCACCTTTTTTGTTTTTGTTTGCTAAAACAAAGCTTGCAGGTTAAAGGTGCTGTGTTATATTGTAGGTAATGTACTTGATAATGCAATGCATCATAATTCATTGCCCAGATTTTTAAGACAACAAATCTCATAAATATTAATATATGCATGTGAATATTTTTTTATTATATTTGTGATGAAAAGCTTTATAATTGTAAGCTTAATATTTTTCAGGATTACATATTAGGCCTTATGTTGGGTTCTACTGTGTTGTTGCAACCTGGAAATATGTTGTTTCACAGTATATATACTCCTATAGCCCAAAGCATGCTAACAATGCTCCCTTAGTATGTAAATTAGATAGCATGCAATTAGTGTTGTAAGCACAGATGAGAATAGAAGAAAATGTTTACTTATTTGATATCATAATTGGAATTTCTCTAATGGCAAGCAATTAAATGCTGTTTTTTTTTATTTTTTCTGTAACTTTCAGGCTGTCATGTGTTGTTCTGTGACTCTAAGGCCAACTGGCTTTGTGTTATGACAACAAATGAAAGTGTGATTCAATTAGTTAACACACGTGATATAAACAGGTTTTATTCAAAATATTGAAATGTATTGACAGAAAGCATTTAACTTCAACTCAAACATATTTCAGTGAAAAACCCATAAATAAACTGGTGAAATGTAATCACACTAATTAGCCACTGTGTGCACATAGAGAAAAGGCGAATGGAAATGGTTGAAAACTAGAATCAATAAAATGAGGCAATGATATCAAAGCATGGATTTTATGTTTAAGAACCTTGATTCATTTGGAAGAGCTTGGAGTAGGGAGCTTTTAAACCAATACAGAGCTATTGGAATGAGCTTATACCAATTCAATGTAAATTCAAGGCATTCAAAAAGAAAAAAAATGGTTAAATAATATTTTATTAAATTATTTGCCTTATCAGAAATCAATAACAGCTTGTATAATTGATTCATAACCTTCTTTGTTTACAAGGGAATACTTTTTATTTTTTTTTATTTATTTATTTTTTTTTTTTTGAGCTTTTTTACGGCACTAGTGGCTCGTTTTTTCTGACAGTAGGCTGACAGGAAAGGGGGTATGAGAGAGGGGGAGAGACATGCGGGAAAGGACCACAAGCCGGATTCGAACCTGGGTCGCTCGCGTCGAGGACTAAGGCCTCCGTACATGGGTCGTGCGCGCTAACCACTGCGCCACCTGCACGCCCTACAAGGGAATACTTAAAACTAGGGACCATTTAGCTTCTTTAGCTATGCTGTGTCTGATTGTCTACCCTAACCCCTCATTCACTATATAGAGCAGGGACTTTATAGTGCACTCAGTTCACTAACCGTTCAGACAGATAACCATTACTTTTTGCTGTGGGTCATGTGACTCTGGTTTCCCTCATAATGACTACATCGTCTGTTTTCTCTCTTGTCCCCAAAAGAATCCCATGATGTTTTACAAGGAGAGCTCTCGCAAAGCATTCTAGGATATATACTGTATGCTTGTCTAGGGACCATGGATGATCACTACTTTTCAAGGTGCATTGTGGGAAATTTAATATAAATTTCATATAAAATGCTGTGACCCCATATAGTGCACTATATAGGGATTAGGGTGGACGTTCAGACACAGCCCTAATTTATGAAGACAATTGGAGCTATTTGCTGCTAAATATGAGTTGACTCATTTACAATTCACTTTATTTATGTAGCACCAATTCACAACACATGTCATCTCAAGGCACTTTATAAAGAAAATTCAATCAAATCACACAGTCAG
Organism: Jordanella pulchra; assembly: GCA_034780135.1. Taxonomy (NCBI): domain Eukaryota; kingdom Metazoa; phylum Chordata; class Actinopteri; order Cyprinodontiformes; family Cyprinodontidae; genus Jordanella; species Jordanella pulchra. The sequence continues at coordinate 26,585 of JAUZNJ010050225.1, read as the reverse complement.
GTTAGTCAAAAGTTTTTTGTCTAAGGAAAATCAGCTGATTGCATTGACTCATTAATTCAACAGCAATCCCTCACGCCAAGCATGCATTTTAAAGGACTCTTTAACCATTGACTGATTAAATTGATTAAAAGAGCATATCACTAAACACATGAATGTTAATGTCAAAGTATCATTTAAACCCTTATTAAAATAAATTTGTATGAACTTTAGAAACAGCAGCTAAAACATGTTAGCATTGGGGAGGCTAACATGTAAGTCGTTATTAGCTCCTTGGCATGCTTTTGGCTAGAAGTTATTCCTATAACTTAGAGGAAGGTGCAGACAGTCTATTTTTCTGAACTCTGGCTTCAGGACTACTTAACTCGAGAATGGATTGAGGAATGAAATCCATTTAGCCATGTTGTCTGCTCTCTCCAATGTGGCCTCGCCTCTTGGAACCACAGGCAAAAAAGATGGAAGGTAGCAGTGTCTTTGCTTTTATGCCAAGCACAGCGGGGAGGCATCACATACCCATGTAATGTTTTCTGTGATAGGATTTTGCAAAGAGGTGGTGCAGCCTGAGGATCTGCACAGTTGAGCAAAACATCTTTCTCCACCAGTGATCAAAGATGATATCAAAGCTCATGGCACTGCGCCATATTTGTCACCATTGCATGATTTCCTTATGTCCTGCAGCTGTCATCAAAAAAGCTAAACTTGCTCTTAAAGGAAAAAAGGTTTTTATGTGTTATGAAACGGGGTTAAATCTTAACAAATTCATTGAACTAATAGTTGGACATCTAATTTTTTTTTCCTTTTGGATTTTTCAAATTGGCAAAAAAAAAATCATTTTAGCTCATTTTTAATCTTTAAGGATAAGATCTACATTCTGAAAGATTGATCCAAATTTACATCTTTTAAAGCCTTTAGAGAAAAAAAGTCAAACGCTTGGTTACTTTAGCACTAAAGTACTTTATTATTGATATAAAATTGATTGTGGAGATTAGCTGACATTCAAGGATTTTAGAACAGGTTGGCACACCTGCTACTGTTATTGTCTGTGAGAGAAATTTGCTAAAATTTATTAAGTTTAGGACTATTGAGATATATTAGAATCTTTATATTCCGGTGAGAAAACAGTTTTTCTGTATCTCAAAGCTTAAATAAAACGGACTGGAAAGCTGAATGTTTTCCATCATGCTGTGTTAAGAGAAACTGACATAGTCTGGGGATTTCTATAAAGGAAACTGTTTTTGTTTTAAAGAAAATTTTCCAGCAAAGTACTAGAAATGCACTTAGGGAAATGTTTAAGACTAGGGAGGATCCCCGTTAGGATTAAATGAAACATTTGGCCTCATCGTGCTACAGATTACATCGCCTCATCCCAAAGGGATCTGCTCCACATGATGCCTTTGCAATTGAAAGTGTTCCTGTGAAGACTTCTGAAGCTGTCCACCTATTGTTCTTTAGTGGATCAATTACCAAAAGAGAGAATAGCGAGAATAATTTTCGATTTGTTGTTGTCAGTGGAAGCTGGGGGGGGAATTATATTCCTGTTTTGTAAGTTTGGTAATGTGGCACAGACACATAACCACTTCTTTCTTTGTATTGTGTAGTGGGGCATTTTCAGAAGCCGAAGCCATTAACAATGCCTCTTTTTGAGAAAAAAAAGTAACAGTCTACCAAACACAGCAGAGCAGTAATGAGGTGAGGAAGATAAAGGTTTGATGAAGGATAATGACGTGAAGAAACCATATTCAAAACACCATTATGGATGTGGATTTGCTCTCTCCTGCTGATATATATAAATATGGAAGTGAAAGAGCATTACTATTCCTAGAATAGGAACAATAGAACAGCAAATACATTGTTTTCTCTAAATATAACAATGCTCAGTTTGATTATTATTGTTAAAAACGTCCACACTTTTACGCAACAGAATTTACATTTATTTTATGTGGCGTATGAAGTTATTAACCAGCATTTGAACTGAGGGCTTTTAGGTTTCAATCTCTTTTAGCACAACCAGATCTGTAGGATCAATTCACACAAAATGCACTTTAATTAACTTTTAATGTTGATTTAAAAAATCAGAACAAAACGCACCTTTGTGAATTTAATCATATCTAAATCTTAAGAGTTAATATAAAGTTGGCAAGTCTAAACTCAGCTACTTTTCTAATGTTTCTACAAATTTTTAAGCACTTAAATATTTTTGTACAAGCACACAAAAACCTAACAAAAATATGTTATAGTCAGAAGAATCACACTAATACAGTCGTCAATGTCAGTCTCAATGCATTTTATTTAGTTTAATGTTTGTTTTTTTGGTCAGAACATGTCTCTTATGATGCCATAGGAGTTTTTTGCTCACATCCCAATGGTGCTGTGAAGCTTCACTACCTTTGAAGGTCTAAACTAGAACCCTGAGCTGGACTTTTTGCTTTATATCCTACTTTTACTGAATTTCTGACTGTTACCATTCGCTCCCGCTCTCTCTCACTGTCACTCACACCTGCTCCCATGACACTTTAATTTGATGCTCTGTATGATTGAATGACCACGTGTTAACTGAATGTTTTGTTTCTGTCCAACAAGAGCAGAATAAATCAAACATATTTGGAGAAATCTATCTGCTTTGAATCTCAAATTTTTCCTGTTGGCTGAGGTGAAAAATACCAGCTCTACAAAGTAACATGATGAATATATGAATAAGAAAATCTATAAAACAGCCATGCTACAAAATCACAAAAACAGAACATTTTGAAGTTTGAAATGAATGAATATTAGCATTAAATACGGGTTTGGAACACACCAATTAAATGCAGCTGTGGACAGGAAGCATCGTAATATTTGACTGGGAGACTTTACTATCAGGCCACTGTAGCTTTCTTCTAAAATACACATACAAACACATAAATCTTGTGTTCGACGGTGAACTGGACTAGCACTCAAAGTGAACCTTGCAAGCTTTGAACAAACGGTGAGAAGTTGAGAGTTTTGTTCAAATCTTGAATCCCCTCACTTGTTGAAGTTACTTCTTCATCATAAAACTTGAGGCTTATAAACAAACCTTCTTCCTCCTCTGGAAATAGGTTGTTTTTGGAGCCCTTTGGTTTTTGTTTGGCATCCTCTCTCATTGGCCCACAATGAATAATTTGTTTGGTGTCTTTGAATGAAATCTGGTATCTTTCAATTAAAAAGAGACTTGCGTTTCCTTTTTTCCTCTTTTTTTTTATGACCAAACTCCATTTTAGTCTCCATTTAACACATTTTCCATGAAATGAAAACAAAGTGTTTTGTTTTGTTTTAGTTTCCCCTTGTTATGGGTTAGCAGAAAAGTTTAATTTCAATCACTGCTTCAGTGGCATCACTTGGTTCCAAATGCACTTTTGTACATGCAAACCTCTGCCTGTAAAACATAATATTATTACAGTTGATTCAGTCCAAACTTGACAGCTTATGTTTGATTTATTTCACTGCTTCCTTTGGTACGTTATTTATCTCTTTGCTTTTATATAAAGACTTTGTAGGAGGAATGTGCTGCTTTATAGCTTTAGTCTCTTGAGTGTAAAGACTTCAGTCAGATCAATTGCAAATTGATGTTTGCAGGACTTTTTATTTCATATAGTGCTCTTATAAAAGTATTAAAACGATATTTTACTACAAGTAGAGCTAGGATTTCCTGTTTAGTAAAACATCATTTCTGTCCTTATGTCTAGTATAAAAAGGTCATTTCTTCTCATCTTACTTTGTTTTTATGCCTTTTTCTTTTATTTGTACAATTTGAATGTTATAAAAGGTCTAAAAGCTGATGTTACTCTTGTTTAATAATGTGTTACCATCTCTTTTTTTCTTGAGAACACACATGTCCCCATAAACTACTGTAAGTCCATGCTCTACTGGACTACTGAAGGTAGCAGCGTTTCTGTTTATTGAAACGGACGCACTTTAACACAGATGGTTGCGTTTACCAATTACATGCCTGTTTGAGTTTAGGCCCATTTTCTGATTATTTGAATTCTGCTACCACAGTTTCAGACTCTCTGCCAGTTTTATAGTGATATCAATAATTGCTTTGCCAGTGAGTTTTGCTTCATTGAATGGGTTATTTTTGTTTTGCATTGCTTTTTATCTAAAAGTGAATTCTTAATTAGTAAATTGGTGTTGTCTGTGTCCTCCAGATACAGCACATTTTAGTCATTAGTGCCTTTGTTGTTGCCTACTTTCCTGCCCTTATCATGAGGTTAGCCATTTTCTCTACTTTTTATATGTTCTTTGTTCTTGATGCCGCTCTGCTTAATATTTTTCCAAAGGTTTGCTTTTGATGTTAGCTTTTATCTCCCCCATTAATCTTTCTTTCTCTTCCATCGTTTTTCATTATTGTTGATAATATTTTAATAATGTTTTTACTCTTTGGGCACTGGGACTGAGAAATGACTCTAGAGTATTTTAGACATAGTTCTCCACCTGGAAGTTAACATTAAGGCGAAAAGTTTGAACAAACTGTTCCTCATTTCTTCCAGCCATCTTCCGTCATCTTACTACTTAGATTTCTCCCATTTCCAACATCTTCCTCTCACTCTTTCTCTCTTGGGTTTAGCCTGTGCATCTGATACATCAGCAATGTTCAGCTCAACTAAAGAGGGATTTCTTATTTTATATGCTTGTCTATTGTTGAGTAAAAAAGTCCCTCCGGGATCGCTACTTCAACAGGACGCTCAAATTCACAATCCACTCATTATTTACATTTTATTCCTCTGCTATACCACTCTGACATTGGTTTATCACTGGCTGCCCTTCTTCATCCCATGATCTCATGGCAGGGGCCGCTGAGGCAGCTCTACCTCCCATAGTTCTCATTTTCACTGGTAATGATTCCCCTCTTGTTTGCCTCCACATTCCCCTGCCAGCCCCCGGGTTGTCCGGATCATGCATAATTAGCCACTCTGTGTGTACTGGACCCCCCGTCCCTCACCCCCAGAATATTACCGCCAGATTTTAGGTTTCTCAGCAGGAGCCTTTTTTCATCATCCTGTTTTTTTCCCCTTCTGCAGTGTAGGCATATTTCAGGGTGAAACATTAAACCTTTTCTGCGTGTATTTCTCCCTGTTACAGCAGGAGCTGTGTGACATTTAATTTTCTGTCTCAGTTTTATTTATTTATGTCATTCTTGTGTAGTTTTTAAATTCTTTTTGATGTATTGAAAATGTTAGACATCCTATCTACACAGAAAATGTCAACAAAACAGACAAGGTTTTCTTAATTATGAGTGTAAAAAAAAAAACAGTATATATCTATAAAATGTATTTATAAAATGTAAGTGTGATAGGGATGGGCACTATGGACTGGAACATTTAATATGATGTTTTTCTATTTTTTATGTGATGTTAAAAACATTTCATAATTCACATTTAGTCTTTTTCGAACGGAAGTACATTGCAGGTGAAGTAAACAAAGTCTCTGCACCAAATGCTTAGAATACAGTATCAGTGCTTTTAAAACACAACTCTAAAAAGGGACTAATTCAGCTTGACCACAGACAAACATTACTCAAAGACACAAAGGCAAATCTAACTGGTTAAATAATAAAATATTTTAAAGAAAGCAAATAAGAACAAACAATTAAATACCAAAGAAGGTAAGGCTACGTTTTAGCTTCTCCAAACTGTTTGATATCCAAATCAGCCCCCCCCTTTCTTGAATAACTGCTAGCTTTCAAACTCTTGACCTTAGTAGTCATAACTAAATGTTCTAACTGTATCCCTGCTCCAGTGATAGTTATATGAATAGCTGAATGACCTCTGCAGCTACCTGGTTCTGCAGAAGTCAAAAAGTTAGGCATCCATTTAATGTAGGTGTGTTGAACCAAAGACACATCTAAAACTAGAACAACACGGGCTCTTGAGGACCTCAGTCCATCAGCCACCCCGCTCACCTCCCCTATGTCTCCACAAACACACCAAAAAAAAAAAAAGAAGTTGCTGTGATTTCTTACTGTAGATTTTTAAAGTTGGAACCCCAGCCCCCATTTTAGCATGAGGGGCCTAATTATGAAAAAGCTCCCTTTCTTTTCAGGGAACAGCTTTTTCTATTTTATGGGAGAAGAGGCAAAAAAATATTTTTGAGTGGCTTCAATTAGCTTTATTTCAGATTTATTTTGTTCAGTTCAATGTCATGAAAGATAATTTCAGCCATTTTCCAAAGGAGATTATTTCTAATTTCTGTTATAAGGTTAATGGAGATAGTTAATGTTCTGAATATATGATCTGTTCTCTTTTGACTGAAGCTCAAGGAAGCCAAATCTAAAATACTGCAAACTAGTGATGTTCATACAGTAGTACCTTTTTACCTATTACAGCCAAGCCCGGTTATCTACTTGGACATCACTTCATTTGTAGTTCATAAAGGTCAATAGAGTTATTATTTTAACTATTATTCATTATTATTTATTAATTTAATGTTATAATTTCACTCATGCAAAATGAAATGCTTTGAAATAGAGATAAAAGTAATTTTTTTAGAACAGAAAATGTAATAACAGGGAATCTTGTACAGAGATAGAAAGCAAAGTATTTACTTGATCTATTTGCAGTATATACAGAAAAAGTCAACAGTCATTGCCGTGACTAACTTTGTGCTGTTTCACTGTGCATTAATTATCTTCATGGTGTTTTTAATTTTAATACTCCTCTAAATTAGGTTGCAATCTGTAGATTATTCTCCTGCCTGAGTGATGCAATAAGCTCTTGCCCTGAATGTCTGAAAAAGTTTGACTAGAGACAGCACGTGCAAAGACTAGAATGTTTTCTATAATGTACTTTTAAATTATACATTATTTGTACAGCAGAACGGATGACATGTTTCTCATTTGACTTATTTTGCACCAGCATAGAGAAGGGGTTCCTGCAGTGAGTCCTGGCCAGCTTACCAGGCTTTCTCATTTTATTACCAAGATCAAACACGTCTATCTATCTGAACTTTTCCTTTGTAAGACCTAAATATTTAATGGAGAATCCTAATTTTTTTTATAACTGCATACATGGAACAAGTACATACTGTCTTCATTGTTAAGATGGCAAGATGACAGCTGGAATATTCTTCAGAAAATGTGGAGCTAAGGCAAAACCGAACTCTCTCTTCAAAACTTTATTTCAAGCTGTCAAACTGCCTCTCAAAATAAGTCACTTTAACAGTGAATAAATCATTTAAAAAGTCAGCTTTCTTCCCTTTTTCCTGAAGTGTGGTTGTCAAGTGTTAGATGTGTCCTAGAATAAAGATGACTGCTGGGCTTCAGGAAGACCTGCCACCTCTTCTCATTATCATTGAGATGACAGATAAATACTCCTACAGATACTAGACAGAAGCCATTTCTCCTCTTTCATCAGATCTTTTAATCTGTCTGCAAAGCTGTGCCTCGGCCATGCTCTCAATCACCTTTTCCTTTGCTTCTGTTATAATCAGATAGTTCAGACTGGCATGTGTCCCACCTGGGATTATGGATCTTTTTATTTTACCAGATATACGGTAGCTGAAGATCTTTAACATCACAGTATTTTAGCAGGATGCTTGGATCAACTGATGACATTGTCCTATTATTGTGTTGAAGTTTGGTGGAAATATTTCTAACCTCTGTCTAGTATTTGTATAAAAGAATATTTAGAAACTCTGCTGATAGATGAGAGGCAGGGTTCACTCTTGGCCTGTTTTATCAGAGAATCAACAGATTAAAAAAAAAACAAAGATAGAGCAAGGACCGCAAAACCAAACACACAACCCTAAGGGCAAGTTAGGAACTCCAATTAACCTAACATGCTTTTTTTTTTTTTTTCTTACATTGTGGAAAAACATGAACTCAACTCAGATAGGCTCCAGGCAAGAACCGAACCAAAGACATTCCTGCTGCTAGGCAACAGATCCAACAACGGCACCATTTCTACATTCTGGATGTATTGAATTTGTTTAAATATTCATATTGGTCTGTTTGCAATATAAAAGTTACAGAAAGCTTGTCTTAAATGCCAAGTTTTTACTGTTACATTGCAAGATTTTAGACTTTAGATTTTAGTTTGTGGTGATTAGAGGAATATATTTACATTTATATAATCTCATTCTGTTCTGCTTCTTCAGTCAGCTGGGGGGGAACAAAGCTTGTGGAGGAATAAAGGTCAAAACTCTCTGAAAAGTAAAAGTCTACTTTGGGTTTATATGATTAGTGGTTGTTTTTTTTTTGTTTTGTTTGTTTTTTTTGAATAATGTAACAAACAAATAAAAAATAGGTGTGATCATATTTTTTTTTACCCAAATATTTACTGAAGACGGCGTACATACAATTTCTTGTTCAGTTTCTCTCTTGTTACAATGAATGGCCGCTCTAAAATAATAAATTAAACAGTGATAAAACAACACCTTTTCCATGTCTATCTGATCAAATTCTTTGAGATGTTCAAAGAAATAAAAAGAAATAAAAAATATGATTAATGCTATGCAAATAAAACAGGGTACTTAAAATTGATAGGCCGTGCTGTTTGTGATAATATGCTCATATTTATTGACTTAACATCTGTATAGTCAGACCACAGTTAGGGTTACAGTTCTTGTATATGTTATTTATGTTTTGACCTGAAAATTAAGGGAGGCACAAATTTATTTAAAAATTAATCATAATGATAATTTCAAGCAGCCCTGAAATCAATATCTGTCAAAAATGTATGAATGCTTGGTTTAAAGAGTTGTCACATAAGTTTTCAGTATAACTTGCATTTGTTATTTATATATATATATTTGCTGTTTAGGGCTTTATAAGTGGGAAGTAGAATTTTGAATTCTATATTTAACAGAGAGACAATGAAGGGAAGCTACAATTGGAGAAATATGATCTCTTTTTAATCGCGGTCAGAACTCTGGCTGCAGCTGAAGACATTTAAGTGTATTCAGTGGATTTATTGACAGTAATACTAATCACCAAACAGTCCAGCTTTAAAGTTACAAATGGATGGAGTTGTCTTTCAGCATTACTCCTACACCAGATGTTTCTAATTTTTGCATTTTTTTCATAGATGAAAGAAGGTAGTTCTAGAAACCTGTTGAATACAGGATTGGAATGAAAAGTCCTGGTTTAAAAATATACCGAGAATTTCTACGTTTTCAGAGAAGAATTTAATCCCATCCAGATGAAGTGACACCCAAAGACTTTAACCTCTGTTTTGTGTTCATTCAAAAGCAGAAAGTTATGAGTCATCCAGTTTTTTTTATGCCCGTAGTCTATGTTATGGGTTAATTTTATCAGGATTCTTGGACAGATATAGCCGAGTGTCATCAGCATAGCAGAGGTCAATCCCATGTTGTTTGATAATTTTTCCCATTGGGAGAAGGGGAGTTTGCACTAGGACTGATCCCTGTTGTACTTCACAAGTAGCCTTTGAGTTTTAAGATGATTAATCATTAACATGAACAAACGTAAATCTGTTGGACAGCCAGACTAGTGCTGTTACCATTACTTCCTACAGCTCATTCCAACCTCTCTTAAATTTAATGATCGACTGCATCAAATGCAGATCTCAGATTAAACAGGACAAGTACAAACATAAGTCTAGTATCTGAGGCTGTAGGAATGTTAAATACATATTTTATATTAAGTAGAATCATAAAAGCATACTCTAGCTTTAACTGACTGTTAAGAAGTTCTGATTTTATACCTTATATGCTTGTGTTTAAAGTAAAAGAAGTCCTTTTTTTCTCTCCATCTCCAGATATTTTGAATTTTATCTTATTACTCAGCCGTTATCCTTTAAAAGGTCATTTCATTACTCAGTAATTTGTTTTAAATTGCTGCCTTAATTCCTTTCATAGATCAGAACATTTCTGTCCGTTATGAATTTCAAAGGGCAGATTAAAACTTTCTGCTCCTCATGTTAAACTAATGGGGACTGACATGAAGAAGATTTTTTTAGTGTCTTCACTCATCCAAAAACTCTGCATTTTTTACAGGGATGATGAACATGCATTGATTATTCAGTACTGCCAGACGCTGGGCGGTGAAGGCTCCCCATCTAGCCAGCCGCAGAGTCCTGCCCAGATACTGCAGGCTGTTGAGAGGGAGGAGAGAGGCGAGCTGGAGCGGATCATTGCCCGTCTGGAGGAAGAACAGAGGTAAACCTTAAACACGTTAAAAAGGACTCATCATGACTCCAATCAGCCTAACTTTGATTGATTATTATTTCTGAATTTCCAGATCAATACAAAAACTGTTTTTAAAAATGTGCAAAAGTCAGTTTTATAAATGGGATGTTTCAAAACATGATGATACTTTGTCACACTGTCTTAGTATAATCTGTTCACGGTAACTTTACAGTCTAGAGGAGACTCTAGGCACACACCTCTTGTATCTCTATTGGCTCCTACACACAATGTTTGATTTGTAAATGAAAAGGACATAGTAAGAAGAATGACTGCAAAGTCTATTGTTGTCGAGATGCTTTCTGCCGAGCCAGGAGCTCGACTGAAGTGATTTAGCACTGATTACACACATGCACCGGCTCTGGGGGAGAGCTGTGAGAGCTTTACTGCCAGGCTCATAAATGCCAACTTAAGTAAAGCACTGCAGCTTATGTTTCTGCACTGAGATGGAGAAGGAGAGGAAGGGGGAGGTAGGAGATTTGATGTGGAGGATCTATTGTGTTTATTTACCCACATCAGTAAGAATTAACTCCGGGAGCTGAAAGCAGAGGTGAACTTTATTGAAGGAGGTTTGCGTTGAACCTCACTGTGCAGGTTCATGAAAAGGCTCCTGAAATTATAATAAAAACACAATGTTGAATTTGTAATATTGATTTGGTAAGAAAAACTAACATGAATGCAAGAAGGAAATCTTTTCAGAGCTTTTTTTTCGCCTTGTGTTTTGTTTCTTATCAACTATCTCAGGACACTGCAGAGGGAATACGAGCATCTGAAGGAACAGCATGGTCAACGAGGCGCCTGTGCTGGAGCCCCCTGGGAGTCTGAGGGTCAGTCCTCTCATCCCGACGAAGCCGATCTTCTAGCTGAAGCCAAGCTGCTTCGACAACACAAAGGCCGACTGGAGGCACGCATGCACATCCTGGAGGAACACAACAAGCAGCTGGAGTCGCAGCTCCACCGTCTGCGGCAGCTACTGCATCAGGTTACAGAAGCCCTTTAACTCTTTCCTTGCTATAGTCATACTATTCTATTCATAGAAGACTTTAAAGAGGTAAACATCTGTATTTTTTTTATCATTTTAAGTTGAATTCAATATTTAATATTTATTTGTAGACTCCTGCCCTTTATCTCTCACTCAATATGCTTAAATCAAAGGTATGGTTTTATGCTCAAATATATAGATTATTTTCTTTAGCTTTCCTAAATTAGTATATTTCTCAGAAAAATGTGGAACTGCTCTGAAAGCAGGATATGCAAACATGGCGTTTTGTTTTTTTTACAAGCTGTCTGGATCTTCTCCAAAAGCAAATAGACAAAGAGGCAGATTAAGTGGCAGAGCAGAAGATCTCATGGCTCTTTTGTTGCCGCCGTCACAAAACATGTTTAATTGTGGCAACAGGTGGATCTGAGTATATTTGTATAAACAGCCAGTTGATGCTTGGAAGACGATCTCAAGGAGAGAAGCAATGGAACAAATCTTGTACAAAACATCGACCACAGACTGAAGTTCTCCTGCAAGTAAAACAATTGATTGCAGAAGAAAAGTGCAGTTTATAGACTGATTGTCTGGAATATCCTTTCTCCAGACGAGTGGGAGCTACAGTACTGTAACTCATGACAATTATGATGCGTCTTCATATAATCCAGTGTCGGTTTTCAAAATCCTTACTTTTGTCTAAAACAACAACAATCGTTTCTGAACCGTCTAGGAACATTTTGGTGATAATGTTCACATGATGGCGTTTGATCAACTCCAAACATTAAAACAAAACAGTCCGATTTGAATAAACTGATATCTCTTTGTATATTTGCTGTGTGAATTATTTTGTAAAATAGCTTCGTTTTTTTTTACTGTGCACAAGAAAAAAAATAAAAATATCAGTTTATATAAAAAAAAAGTCAAATTTCTACCATAACTTTGATGAAGACGTTACCTTTCTCTCATCACAGGGTTCATTATATTGACTGGAGCTGCTCTAATAAATTAAATAGTGCAGAATTCTGTGAGATACTAGATGTTCCCTTTAAAATGTGATTGTTTCCCAAAGGTCTAGTTATGTGAGAGAACATTGGCTGCTGACTGTCTACACTCAGAACTTGAGTTCTTATTCTGCACTATTATAGTTTAAATAAACATGTAATATTCCCACATATTCTTCTCTTTAAAAATGAAGTAGTAGTCCTCAGTATCATCCCAAATGGGCCTTAATAGTGCAGTCGAGAGCACTCCTTGTCCTTTTTTTGCCTTTCTCATAACTCTTTCACACTACGAGTGTAAGGAACCATTCGTATGAAAGACAAATAGGTATTTTGCAGACCAAAAAAAAATCAAATACTTTTTTTTAACAAAATATTTTTAGTTTAAGAATGAAATTTGTTCTGCTTATGGTTGTACTTTCAAAATTTATGTACAGTTTAATTTCTCTTGGTAAAATGTATGATTCTTATTCTGCTGCAGTTTCATTTGAATAGACTCCTGCATTACTATGATTAAAAGTTTATTTTTTTCCTCTTAATTTTATTTTTCTATTAGCTCATTATGCTTGCTGTTGAGGAGCAGCAGCAGGGCAGTAATAAGGGTTCAGATTTACACAAACACCAGCTGGCAGGAGCGACTCAGAGCAACTCATTAATTTATTAGAGGAAGTAACACAAAAAAGAAGCTAAATGAGTAAAACACTTATTTAAAATAGTTTTTCTGTCATTCACTCACACATCCAATATCTGACCTGTTTGTATTATAAACACTAATAATCTTTGATCCGTTGGTGTCATCCTGCTTCCAATATTGATTTTCCCAACCTTCCATCAATAACCTACAGATTTGTCTTCTAACCTAATTGCTCACTGAGGTTAGTTTTTCTGTGCAAATGGGCAGCACTCACTGCACCTTTACATCTGAAAAAATTGTTGTCCAACAATTTGGATGCATTTATGCTTGTTTGTGCAGCAAAATAGTGTTTGTTCTGCATTAATTTTCAAGTTATTGGCCAAAGTTTAAAGGGTTTGAACTTTCATGAACAGCTTTAAAACAAAAGCATCAAAAATAATACTTCATGCTGCACAGATGCAGATGCAGAGGCTTTTGTTTAATTTAATGTCAGGCAGGGACTGGTTGACCTTGATCAATGAATTTTACACACAAACTAATTTTTGCTCCTCAAATGTAGAAACTAGATGCAGATACAGGTGAAGACATTTGTTAAAGTTTAAAGCACCAATCAGAATGGAGAATAAATAAGGGACTTTAAACATTGCTTTGATTTTTTTTTATGAGCAATTTTCCAAAAATGAACGATTTCCTGTTTTTCATACAGAACCATCGGTGAGGTTTACAGAAAACAGTCTGAAAAAGAGAATATATCCATTAAATTACAAATCTATGGACACAAATATCTGGTTAATGTCACTGAAGAAATAAGCAGACTGGGTTAATAGTAGCCTAAGAATTGAAGCTATTTTGCCTGATCTATTTAATCTGGTTTAAAGCTGCAACATGCAGAAGGTAGAGTCAGAATCTTATAAACATTAACACAATAATCTGCTCTGAGTTTTGTCGACAGTTCCTGCGACTCTTTTGCCCTCTTAAAGCACCGACAATGAATGTTTACCTGTTTTGACAGACCAGCCTGTTTCCATGTTCATATGGCTACTGAATACTGAGGAATAACAGCTGAACTGTGCGGCCTGGTCCAAAGAGTCTCCGTTTCCGTTGGAAATATTTCAATGTTAGAATCAATATTTGATGTCAGTAAAATTAAGGTGTTGAGTTATTTCATAACAGTTAGGAGAGATGTTTATTTGTTCCCTTAGTATAAATGAAGAATCGTTTAAAGTGATGCTGATCATTTGTATCCCTTTATGACTATCTTCTGATAGCTACTTTTAGCACAATAAAGGATTGTGTAACAAAAATTTAGATCTAAACTAGTTTCTTAATGAATGCAATGTACTCAAAAGGTTTTAATAATCACCAGATTTCAACTCAATACATAACCTTAGGGTATCAGTCAGCATTTCTGCAGCAACTGTATAAAGCTGTTGGTTCGATATGGACCTTAATCTCTAGAGTGTTTCCGACACCATTCAAAAATCCCAGTGGATCCAACCCAGTGCAGGCAGAGTGTGCCTTATCAAGTGGCTGATGAATATTTTACGCAAATATGACACCTTTATTTGATATTCTGTAATAAAGAGTTCAATGAAAGTGAAATCAAATCAGTCCACCACATGCTAATATAATCCAACCACAGCTTTGCATTAGTTTCATCCTATTTAATATAAGATGCAGAAAAAGATCATATAAACAAGCTTAGCTGAATTATTTGAACGATAAAATAGGTTTCCATACAAAAAAGGATAAAAGAACAAATAAAGGTTACACAAATTTAGGAGAATCGATTTAATAAAACCTAAAAATTAGGAAAAAAAAATAGTTTTCATTTTTTACTAGAATTAAAACTTAATCCAAAAGGGCACACTAAATTAGAACACCCCAAACCTAAACTTCAGTAATTACTTTTAGTTTAGTAAAAGGAAAACACTGTAATTATTGAACATAATTTCATTCAGCGCCTCAATAGAAAAACAAACATTTCTAGTTTGAACCCGACTGATTGGTTGGCCTTAATTACACTTTTAAATGAGGTATATCCGCAATTTAAAAAAAAAAATCAACATGATTTTAAACTGTGACTCTGAGGCTTATCAAAAAGAACCATAAATTATTCAGTAAAAAAAGACAGATTGTCATGGCAAATGCATTTCTAATGCAAACAGTCACACTCCTCCTCAGATGTTTCACTCATGCTTTTCCTCTATATGCAGCTTTTTTATCTTGTGCCACAAATCTGTTGTAAATAAACAGAAGTACAAGCAAGAAAAACAATAGGAGTTCAACCGGAGTAGATCAAACGGTAGACAAGTCTGGCATCAATGCCACGATTTCACTGAAGGCTTTTTTTTTTTATATTTTCAAATTCAAAGACAAATTTAAAAGACAAATGCAAACATAATACAGCATGCACAACTAACTGTGTGTTTTCCATCCTGTCGCTATGTATTAACTGGTGCCGTTTGACATTTGAGTCCCTGGAAGTCTAGCAAGGTGTTGCTATGTTGTCCCATGTGCTGCAGAGATGTAATGCTAAGCTTGAGGATATAACTTAAAAAAGACCCTCTGCTCGATTGCTCGCATTAGATTTACACCCTTGAAGACTGACGGAAGCTCTAACCTCAGCTATTCTAGGATGAGCCTAAAGAATAACGGTGGGAGTCGGTGGCCTTCTTTAATACTTGAGGCTTTGTTCGCAGTTAGGACGACAGCAACTGAAGAAGATTCTGGTTGTCAGAGATGGACAGAACAGTTTCCTGCTGAAAACTTAAAGAAGGGGCAAACTTTTGATGTAAATGTTTCTAGATGGGAAGTTTGACTTTCATCTAACAAAAATAACCTTCCATATCTTATTATGTATGTTTAATAATCAATAATGCCTTATGATTATTATATTGCAATATTTAAGACAGCCATTGGTCCTATTTAAGGTTATTTAGTGATGTTAACACCTATTTGAAGCCTTGGAATGGTGGAAAGCATCCAATATGTTTAGGTGAGGGACCAAAAACAGTCTCCTACTTTAATTAACGTATTAAAAACCCCACTGAATGTCAACACAGACTTTCCTATTGTTGCAGGTAATCTATGTTTACCATCTGATTTACTGCATGTGCTTGGAGCTAAAACGTAACAGCATTAAGGCAGACTCATTAAACTTTCATGTTGTTTCTTTCGATGTGTGTGCAATAACACTTGCTGTATCTTTTGGCTGACTTTCATAACGTTCATTTCAATCATTTATATTGGATTCCAGGAATTTGTCTGTCGCCTGCAGAAAATAAGAATCCTTTTAGGTCCTTGAATGAGTCATGCTAAAGCTTTTATTCTCTGTGTGAATCTTTTGGTGATGACGCACCTCACAAGTTCTAACATCATCATTACGTTCTCGTCATGCAAGTATCTTGTTTTTAGGTGCCAGTGGTGAAATAAATAAGTATTTATGTTAAAATATTGTATCCTTTTTATTTTCCCTGCTCTGTCAGCCGGAGGTGGACGCTAGAGTAAATGGAGCATCTTCTCCCACTGTGCAAGAAAGAGGACCACTTACAGAAAACTCAGGTGAGAACGTGTATCTTGGCGATGAGCAGCAGTCACACACATAAACACACATCTAGCTTTCTCCCCTTTAAAGACAAGAATCCACATTCTCTCACCTCAAAAATCTGGTCATCGCTCGTAGTTCAGAGGAACTTAGGATAAGAAAACGTGTACCCAGTAACCGTATCCCTGCCTCTGTGTGTCCAGAGGAGCTGTTTCCCTCCCACAACAGCAGCTCTGACCTGGCAGATGTAATGGAGCAGATTAACAACTCCTTCCCTGCATGCAGTCGTAAGTTTCCCAGTCCTCCTCCACCTCCCCCCCAAACATCAGCATGTCACTGTTTTGCCACAAGAGTCATAGGTCGTGTCCCTCTTTAGTTGGAAGGCTGATTATGTTTTTTTTTTTATCATTCAAAGCCGCTATCTTAAAGCGAGTCTGCAAACCCTTGCTTGCTACATGGGGATGTCTTTCTTTTATATATTCTATTTATAGGTACATAAACAGCTTGGTATTTTTTAGAAACAAAAATAGAAGATTTAGAGTTTTATATTTACATTAATACAAGCTGCAGATAAATGAGGGAAGCTTTTCAAAAATAAACATTTATTTAAGCTTTCTTTGCAAGTATAGAAAGTCCGCTTTTTATTAATGTGGACCCAATGTAGCCGTGCCTTAGTCTGTTTTTTTCTTTTCTTTTTTTGTCACCAGTTCAAACATTTGTCACGTCCTCAGTGAACAGCCGCAGTCTTAGTCTGTTCTCCTAATATTTCAAATATATTTTTTTTAATCACCAGTTGGCCCCAAAACTGGTCCTGTTTGCTGCTTTAATTCATATTTTTTGTTCTGTTTCTTTTTGTGCGGCCTAATATTTTTCCAAAGGGACAATAACCCTTTTTTGAAAATGATCCCTGTTCAGTGTTATTAACCTGCTCTGATTTAGTAAAGGTTTTATAAGTAGGTAGAATTTATTACGCCTATTTTACAGATAAAAAGCTTTAAAGTGCAAAATAAAAGGAAACTTTAAAATACTAGGGCTACTTTTATTAAAGATCAAGAAAAGCATATTTAAAAAACACCAACTAAAAGCTTGTAGTCTCAGGCTGCTTTTTTAAGACCCAACATGGTTAATACAAAGGGAGGACAAGAGAGTGCATCACACCGTCTAAATTTTCAAGTCTAAATAATGAAAGGAAAACCTTCAGAGTTTGAGTACAAATGCTGATGCAGAGTTGAACTTTACCCTCTGTGTCTTTTCTTGGTAGGAAGGATTTAGAATTGCTTAAATAAAGCACATATCTGCTCTTTGGTTCAATGTTTGTTTGACAGGAATATTCAATTTTGCTTCAAATTCTGCAAGACCCAAGAAATTTGTTCTTGCTTTCAATGTGGTAAGAACAAGAAATAAAATGTCTCTGGCCTCAGAGTAATTATACTTTGTTAAAACAGGAACTCATGGAGCTTATGTCACTCCCCAGAACCCAGCAGCAGCTCTGGTCTCTTCCCTTTTCTTCCACAGTTTCTCTTCTTAATCTGGGAATAATTACTGTCTGTGATCACAGTAAAACATTTGACCAACATCTATTTCTCTATATGGAAGTGGACGATGAACACTCGCGCATTAAGTGATGTTTTCTTATGACAAAGAGACTATCTGATATTTATCTTAAATGTTATGTCCTTAAAAATAAAGAAAGCAGTGCTATAAAGAGAGAGGAGATAATTAATATGGCTTTTCTCACACATTGTTCCTTATTCATTAGCTTTGTTCATACATTCCTCTCCATCACAACGATGATCCTTTAGTGTTTTTTGTTCTTTTTGACTCACTGTGTGCATATTGTCTGATGTAATCCTTCTCTGAGAAGTGATTCACTTCATAATCCAACACCAATATTACTCTAAGGCTTATTTCTGTTAATTTTTTAAGATGATGACCATTTGCTAATGAAAACTGCTAATTATTTGTCACAAAATGAGCATTAAAGACCAATTTAAACAAGAATTCATAGAATTGTTAGTTTAAGAATTCATAAAAATTTCAGTTTATAGTGTAGACTGTCAGAGGAAAGACGACTGACTTGATAATTGTGACATCGTCACTGACATTGGTCGGTGCTAAAGAAACTGTCACAGGGTTGTGCATTGGAGCAAGCATTAGAGAAATGTGCAGAAGAAGGATGGAAAATCACAGCCTTGGAAGGATTGTGAAGTAAAGCTCATTGAAGAGTTTTGGGGAGGTTTACAAGGTCTGTATAGCGCTTCAAGAGCCAACAAACACGTATATATCCAGTACATGATCTACAGTCTCTAAACAGGAAACATCAGAGGCATCATACCTGGGCTGAAGGGACCATGTCTTCTCCTGACATTGGTAGACTTTGTTTTAACCAGTCCAGCGTCGGTATTGCTGCCAATAAAATTTTAGACTTCAAGCTTATTGTTGCTGAAG
Source organism: Jordanella pulchra (assembly GCA_034780135.1). Lineage (NCBI taxonomy): Eukaryota > Metazoa > Chordata > Actinopteri > Cyprinodontiformes > Cyprinodontidae > Jordanella > Jordanella pulchra. The sequence continues at coordinate 7,821 of JAUZNJ010050225.1, read as the reverse complement.
TTTCAAGCGGGAATTGGAACCTTTGCCCTTCTGCTGATTGGCCAGAAAACCCTAGAGAGCCCTATAGAGAATTTTGGAAGTATTGTCAAAGATATTTTAAAAAATACCAGCTCCTTGAATTTTAAACTTCTTTAAGTGCCCAAGTGTTAAATCAAAGCTTGCTGCCTTTAAATTTGATTCAGTTTCAGGGTTAAAAGCAAGATGAGGGCTTTAGTTAACAATCCATTCCATCCACTCTTACGTTGTCTCCAGCATTATAAGGCTTCAGTTCCTGCAGAGCTCCAAGGAATGAGCAGTGCAGAGCTGGGTGTTTGCATCAAAATGAGAAGGCACCTGCAGGCTGATGATTTAGCATCAGACGAATGCAAACAGATGAACTGTTCATTTAAAGCATTAAACCACTGTTTTGTTTTGTCTCCCACAGCCTCAAGCCTTTCTTCAAGACCACAGGTAAGATGGTTTTCCTCAAAACAAACAGCAAAGCTGGAAATTAGTCTGCATAATATTAGCACCTTTCTCTCTTTTTCTGCTCTGTTGCGTGGTTTGTTTATCAGTAATTAATAAATATGGGTAAAGTTAGAGCAGAGTGCATTTTAGAGGTAATTACAGGTGCTTCCACAAAAGCAGAGTCCTTCTTCAATCCCTCAACTTCATGCGTGTATCAGGTTTCTGGGAAAGAGGCGACTAATGGATCTCTGGGGACTTCCATTAGTCGTCTCCTCTCTTTCTCTACCGGTTTCAAGCTAAGGTGCATTTTGGGATGGAAGTATTGTAAAAGCTTTTACTACTGACCTCTTTCCACTGCAATTATTCACCCATGTCTTCAGCGCTGCTGTATCCCAACTTTCTGACATTTTCTCTTTAAGCTGTAAAAATTATACATGACTTTAATTTGAGGTTTTGGAAAACTGACACCTTTTTCACTTTGTCAGTTTTCTCAGGGGGTCATTTTTTGTGGTGTTGTCATTCAGTTAAAAGTTTCTGTAAACCCCTCATATCATCCTGCAGGATTCATATATAGTTTGGAAAGAATGGAAAATATTTTTAGTGTATTTGTAGCTCTATCATCTTTCCTTTCTCAGTCCATCTATTTTTCAATGTTTTTAATTCAATATTGTTTTATCAAATTCATCTTTATGTATTCATTTATTTATTCTTTTGTTTATTCTTGTTTAATCACCCCATCTATCTACCCTTTGGTCCGCGTTTTTTTAAGGTTTTTATGTCAAGTATAAACGCTCTTGAAGATCTTCAATAAATTTTCTAATGAACTTTGATATCTATTGTTTAAAAAACCTGGATAAAAGGAGAATAAGAATCCTAGAAATTGAAGTCTAGAAAACATAGAAATATTGAAAAATGTGTAGGAATTCTGTTAAGTGAATGAGCACAGGTTAGTCATGTAGTATTTATCTAACTTCTAATTTATACAGCAACAAAAGAAGAAATGAAACCCAAGGACTTCAACTAGTCACAACATTCTTGTTTTATAACCAAAAGGAAACCCAACAGCAACAACTGAACATAAAAGTTTAATTAAACATTTGTTTATAATGTGTTATTCATATCCAGAGTTGCATCTCTCATTTCACAGCTCTACCCTCATTTCATAAGCATTACTAAATCAACCAAATAGCACATCTAATTTATTCTTTCTCTTCGATTGCACCAACAATTCCTTAAGTTTTCAGATTTTTTTTTTTTCATTTTTATGCTTGGAGTGCTGAGTTACATACATTTGCATTAAAACTGAGAACACATTTCAGCATGACTCAAAAACTGCCTGCGCTCACATTTTGTAATATCTTTAGAGATAAAAATAAATCTGTGGCTTTCCTCTGGTCTTAGAAACAACAAGCACTAAAGTCATCTGATGAATATCTTGTTATTCCTAAAACATGATCTTTTTTTTTTTATTTCTGAGCTGATTAAATATTTTGTCTTTTTTTATTTTGTTTGTTTGTTTTATTTATATTGATTTTTTTTTCAATCCAACTTTTATTATTTCTTATATTGAAAATGCATGTGGGATATTTTCACTCTTGAGAACCCGACTTAATAAATCAGAAATATGTCGGGAACAGAAAATGTATAAAAGATTATACGGAAATGTCATCAACATTGATGCAAATAATGATCAAATTTAACCTTTATAAAAAAAATTTTTTTCCTATTTTTTCATAGAATTCAATGATAAATATTTAAAAAATCGGAATTTCCTGTCAATTATTTCATGGTTCAGGCTTTAAAGGGTTAATACCTACTGTCCCATTTGTACAGTGCACTTAACAGATACTGTAACTAAAAGATACAACCACACGTTGTGCAAAACAACACTACTATACATAGTGTTGGATGCCCTAGAAACTTTCTCGTAATACAAAGCCACCTGTGCTAAATTACTTCAAAGTTGTATAGTTTCCTTTATGTTTACATTTAGATTTTCTAACACAACACAAAACCTAATTTGTGTTAATTTTCACACAACTGTTAACCCTTACTCTTAGTGTTTTTGGATGGTTTATTATATGCTCTATTGACATGAACACAAGACAGTGATTTAAAAGTCGAAGTCCAATTTCTAAGCTAGTACTTATGGTTTCATCCACGTCCACCACTATAGCTGTATTGTGTCGTTAATGGACACTTGCCAGCTTTAGCCGCTCAGGTCCATTTTCCAGCCTTCAAACTTGGATTACTATCTTCAGACTTGTGATTTTTCTTCCTCACTCTATGATTTCCTGATCTGGAGAAATGTGGAGCTCTTAGACTAAAATGACACCTTTAGGTGCACTCACAGTTCAGCTAAGATTATGTTCTTTTAATATCTGTTAGCTTTAAAGTTAATATTTTAACATTATTGATGTTGAATACTTTCTCTTTGTATTTTTTTCAGGTCATGTGAGGACCAGGATCATAGGATGGAGTGCGTGTGCACACATGAGACCATTCCCAAACAAAAACAATTCCCTACCCCGGAATCCCAAAGACGCACAGAGGCAGACAACTGAACTAGTTTTACCATCTTGTCTTGTACTATGCAACTGTAGATTGTACCTGAACTTGATTGAACTTGTGTCAGTTTATTTTATTCTATTTTTTCTTTAGATTTCCAGATGTACTGTATAGTAAAATATGGTTTATTGCAAATGATTGCTTTGGGATTTGTGATCAGTTTTTTGCCTTTACTGCGAATAAAACTGTTACATTTTCGTGTCATTCCACTGCTGTGTAACATCGAGCTCCTTTGTCTTTGTCCATTAAAAGTAGCATTTTAAGGGAGTGGGAGTAATGAAAGAAGACAGTTGACAGATTAAAGGATCATTTAGAAATTGTAAAGTCACTTTTGAAATCTGTCCTTAAGCATGTTTGATGTCAAGTTCCCCTTTAAAACGTGTTAAAATGCCGGCAGACTTTGTCTCAACTCTACCCTTTCTGTGCCTATAAGAGTTTGTCATTCCAAGTGTGGAAAACTGAGACAGTTGCTCTTGAATTATAATGGGATTGTGCATAAAGATGACATAAATACAGACTTTTAAAAGGCTCATCATCGTTATGTAGGATCGTTTTTTTTTTCTGTTTTTTGGAGATAAATGTTAATAAATCAGAGTAAAGCCATGATTGCCTTGCTACCTCAGACTTGTAGACACAGTTTTGTTTTTTTTTTCTTTTTGTTTTTTTGTGGTCGTTGAAAGCAGTTGTGATCCGTTTCAGTCACGAACAACCTGGTTAACATTCTAAGCTTTTGCTTACTGTATTGGTGTACACTGCAATGAGGAGTAACCAAGTAAAAAAAAATAAAAGGGTCATCACTGTGGGTGCGTGACCTGCAGAAGCTAGTTCCCATGATCTGTTGTTGGGTTTCCCTTGCTGCGTCATGTTGTTGTGATCTATGCTGTTCTGTAAAACTCGTGAGACTGACCAACACTACTATAACCTCCTCCAGCTGTCGACTAATGTTAGTGATTGTTTTAACGATTCTAATCATGATCAACTTTATCACGGCAGAACTGTGTCGCTTCTCCTGAGGTATGTAAAATAGATTGAACACACTACATGTGATATGGCTACATTGTTTTATTCTAAATAAAAGTTTTATAATAAATATTTGTTTTTTTTTCTGCCTGTTCCTTTAGTGGTGAGATTGATGTATATTTGTATATTACTATGAAACAAAACAAGCTCTGCCGATGAATTAGTCAGGCTCCTGGTTTGAAGAATATCCATCTGATTACTGGCACCTTCGCAGATGTCATCCAGCCAGGATCATTAGTATTTATCAAGGGAATTGATCATGCAGGGAGTGGGGTCTATCATTATTACATGTTTGCAGAGAGCCTGCTGAGCTGTACCTGAGAAAATGAATCATTCAGAATGAATGATGGAAGGTAATTAGCCTTTTCACCTAGCATCATTTGAGTCTGTCTGTCATCGGATCAAAATGTTGGGTTTTGTCTGTCCTCCTCCATCCACGCCACACGGCGGTTGGTAAATATCTCACTGCACTGATCCTAGCGGTGGCAAGCTTTGACATTTTAGTGGGTTTGTGCACATTTTGAACACGTGTAGAAATTGAAATATTTTCTGAGACAGAATGAGTCTTAAAAATGATTTTGGTTTTCATATCCTACATGGATCCATTCAGAAATGTTATGCTCTGAGCATTGCATCTGGCTGAGAGAATATTTTCTATTTTTTTTGTGACTGGATCATTTGTTTGTTTCTAAAAAGCTCACAATTGCTTTCTATAGATGTTCAGAGGATACTCTATTTCTTGAACACAGGAAAGGCTTTTTAAATAACCTTAAATTGGTTGTTTGGAAGAACAAAAATTTGGATTTGGTTAAAACTGATTTATTAGATTAAAGCAGGGTTTTAATATTTGGACTTGGTGTTGCGAGTATATTTTCTTGTTTACCGTTTCAAAACCAAAATACATTAAAGTGATTTATTTTTTCTTAGTTCCTATCCATGAGCTCTTTTCTTACTTGTGTATTTGGTGTTGTATTACTTAAATTAGATGTTTTTCCAATTGTTCTTAAAGTGCTCCTGAATACAGTAAATTGTAGCTCCTAGCTCCTCCTTCCTCCTGTTGAGCAGTCAAGAGTTAGGACACTAAAGTGGGTAGGAAAGGAACTCCAGATAGTTGGAATAAATCAAGAGCATTCAGCTTTCAGGACATCATTGCACAATGTTAGCCCACATGGATCAAGCTTGATAAGGTGGGACTAGAGCCTTCCAAAAAACAGAACTAAAAAAAAAAAAAAATCACTAGTTGCACAAATTCAGCAGGCTGCTGAAGCTCTCATTATAAAACCTAAAACATGTGAAAGTGTATTCATTTGCATGTGTCACACAGCAAAGGAGAAGAAATGTATTGTTGTTAAACTTAGTGGGGTGGGCTGTGCCTGTTTGTCCTGTTATGGAAAGGATCTGTTAGGGAATCTGTGTTGTTGCTATGAAAGATATGGACGTTCCTGTGCTAAATTAATTTTCAATAGAAACCCGCTTCCTTTCCCTAGCAGCACTATTTGGTGCTGACTACAGATAACTCCACAGCTCCCCACATAGAAATAACATCTTAGCTCTGATAAAGTTTTATTCGACTTTCTTTTTTCCTTATATTGTACGATTTTTTTTTTTTTTTTTTTTTTGCCTCCAGCTTACTTAGGTTTCATGTCTACCGTTGTAAATCAAAATCTGACCTTGCCTGCTATTTCACAGTGTAAAAATGATCCTGTGTAAGCGATATGTCAGGCCACATTATTGCTTTATGAAAAGCTTTCTGCAAGCTTAAGGCCGAAATTATTACACTGTAATATTCAAATAGGCTGTGACCTTGTCTAACTGCTCATTTCTTAGCTTAGATTGTTTTGTTTCTTTTAGGTTATACAAAGTAATCTATTATTTAGAAAATTGACTGGTCACTGCTCTATCAGTGAATTCTCTCCGAATCTTTCCACATCTCTATTTGGGTGAAAATGCTTATGAAAGTACTTGATATTCCCTTAGTGTACAGAATTCTGCTATGGTCCAGTAATTCAATCACTTGTTTTAATAATGCAGAAGTAGCCATGTGGTAATGCACCCTAATCAGATCTTGGGGAGCTGTATGTACCCTGACTCCATACAGACAAAGAGCTCACATCCTTAGGTCTCCCTGAGGGGCTTTAATTAGTCTTCCTTCTCCTGCTCTGTGGTACTCTGCTAAAATCCACTTGTATGCAGAGCAAAAGAAGTTTGCAAGTTGCCAAGTACTGTACGCAAGGGAGGGAAGGTATTTATCCCCCTGTCAAATTTAACATTAATTAGGACTGTACCCTTATTAATATTAATATGACAGTAATATAAAGCCAGAATTGACTGACTGCCTGTTAGGCTCACACACAAAAAGTTTGCCAAATGTAAACACGATGCTTTAATCCATCTTAGACTTAAATTGCTGCCACCTGAGACATTGCTCAATCGAGTTGCAGTGAGTGCATTTTTTTCCACAGCTTTGTTTTTGGTTCATGCAGCTCAGACCTAATAAGAAAGAATAGTAAGAAAAATGTACCAGGGTGTTTAGCAAATTAAGAACTGGTCGTACCTATTGAATAACCCTGCAGTGCTGGTTGTCCCTATAGTCAAGGATCCTGGAATCAGCATCTGTTCATTTACTCTATCAGATGCAGTTCTTTTCAGGGTCGCCAAGGAGGAGGGAGCCTTTTTCATCAATCAGAGGCAGAAGGGACACGGAGCAGGTTAGTACTAGAACAGGACGACAACAAACTACAGCCTTTCATATGAACTCACACAGTCATTGTAGTAAAGCATTGTTTAGTTTTCATAAGCTTGCTAACTCTCGTTACCAATCTTATGTGAACTTTTTAAATGAAGCTTTTCTATTTTTCAGCTTAACTTTGATCACAGTTTAGGAAATTTGAATTTGGGTAAAAACAAATGCACAAAAAAGATTCTCCTAATCTCTTCAAATTGGGAAAAGCGGGAGAGCAAAGCATTGCATATATATTTGAGTCAGGAAATAGCTACAGATAGCTATAGATATATAACTTTGTTATAGCTATGAAGTTATATCCAACTTGTTTACATCAGTCCCACTAATAACCAACTGTGAAGAGGAGAATGCATTTTACACAAATTGATGGACTTTTACCGCTGTCCAATGTTTGAGCTATAACTAGATCAGAAGGGAAAATGTGTTAAATAAAGGTTTTAACACCAAGGGAAAAATGTTTTTGTCAAATATGACTGTTGTAAAAAAAAAAAAAAAAAAAAAAGAATATGACTGTTGTGAGATAATTTTAGGATTTGGACAAAGAAAAAAAACAAGATAGGTCCTTACATCATGTTTTTCAAATGCATGAAGAAATAATTGGTAGATTATTATAATAATGAAGCTTCATACTAAACCACCTGCTGAACAGCTGACAGTGAGATCTGCAGTGATGGCAGTTTTGGGGATCTTTCTAATTTAACTCCTTGTGGTTTAACTGTTTGTTGTTTAACAATATTGTTTGTATCAGCTTCTAGTTGAACCCAAAACTTAGAGTAATTATCACAACAAATGTCTGTCCAGTTTAGATAAAAAAACAATTGAAAACAGATTTTCAAATCCAGTGTTACCCCTTAAAAGAACTGAAATAGAACTTTAGTTAGAGTAAAATCAGAAATACCTTCGATGTCTACAGATACTTGTGGTGTGTAAGACAATATTTAAGATGTGTATATATATATATATATATATATATATATATATCTATATATATATATATGTATATATATACCTATATATATACATATATATATACATATATGTCT
>JAUZNJ010050214.1:0-30719 GCA_034780135.1 Jordanella pulchra | reverse complement strand
ATTCCATCACTCACAGTTGAAGAGAACCTATGATAAAAATTACAGTCTTCTACATGCTTTGCAAGTGGGAAAACCTGCAAAATCAACAGTGTATCAAATACTTGTTCTCCCCACTGTATATATATATGCAGCTTTAATCTAATGCTGTGGACATATAATATTTCTTTATGCATATCAATCAGGATGACTCGAGGAAAGTGCTGGAGAGTTGGAGGGAGAGTATGGAAGGCAGAGGGATCTCAGTGGTGATCTCCGGTCACAATTCTTCCAAACCAGGAGGGGGTCAGTTTACCTGCTAGTTGATATACATGTCAGCTTAGTGTACACTCATTCATTCTACTGCTTACAGGGGTCTGTACTATAAGGCAGCATCAGTGGCTTATTGGGTGAACTTAGTTTCAGGTTTTCTATACAACACTGGACTATAAATATATTTTGTCTTAACTCTATGTTCGTATATTCTGTTTACATTTTTCACTAAAAATATGATTGTTTTATTTTTTATCTGTTTATTTTTTTAGCAATGGTAATTTAGTGTTATGCTAAACATGCTGTGCTATTTTGTCTTCCAGTGGGTTTTGCGAAGAATAAAGCAGTGGCTCAGAGTAGTGGACAGTACTTGTGCTTTCAGGATGCGGTAGGTATTCCACATATGATCCCCCAGATGTCCTTAAAAAAAACACCAGTTCCAATATATTATAATATTTATTTCACTGAAATATACATTAACAGCAACTTTCAGCCAGCCTCTTTAGTTTTGACAGATCTTCCACAACACAAAGTTTTTATACAAAACTGAATCCTGTAGAATCCCATCATAATATACAGGGCCGGATGTGTTTCTAGTTTTTTCTTCTTTTGTTGCTAAATGTCTTAAGGCATGTTTGATTACAGTAGTTTATAGTAGTAGTAGTATGAGATTGTGCAGCTCATTAAGACAGCAATCCTTAGAAGCATGGTTTTTGCTTTGTTTTTTACAGTATTTTATTTAGTTTTACTTTTAACACAGTTTAAAATAATCCATAAAATGTAGTTTTATCTGCTCCTCATTTCTGCTACATATAGATTTGCCTTTGTCCTCTTAAGCTCTTAAATCTTAATTCTTAATAGAGGCTATTCAATGTTCCTTTACTTTAATGGTCCTCCAGCTATGGTTCAAAATGTATATCAATTAATTATTGCCATTTTAATGGACCTAAGCATCTGTTGGAAGCTCAATCTAATTCAACAAACTGCATAATCAATATGTTTCTAAGATTATTTTTCAGTTAAATGTAAAGATGTCAGTCTTACATCTTTTTGTCCTCAGGCAGCACAAGATAACATTCAGATCACTGTAAGTTTTTCCTTATGATGGATGGATAGATTGTGTTCTCTGTTATAAAAAAACATAGAGCCTTTAAAAAGAAAAAAAATAAACAGATGTCAGGTTTTATGTGCCAAACATGACAAAGACTATTCTGGATGGTTATCAGGAGAAGATTTAAAAGACAATCTCTGCAATAATGCTGGTAACGGTCATGGGAAAACCTAAGCACACCCCATGATTTCATAACATTAGTTTATGTGTTACCTTATTAGGGTCCCAGACCTGTCAAGGGTGTATTATGTATTACTGCAAAAACAGTATAGATTTGTGTAAAAATTAAATATGTTTTCAGAATCTCCAGATGCTGTAGATGTGATCTAAAGTTCTGCTTTCAAGAAAGGAAAAATTTGAAGCTTTTTATTTCCTCGTCTTACTATGGGGGATTGAGTTTTCTGTGTTCCATTGATAAGGGCTTCTTAATATAATCATACTTACCCTACACTGGGAGCTGACTTGACTCAGACTTGAATTACCTTGTTGATGTTAACTGTTCTGATACCAAAAAAAAATCCTTAATATCGCAAGGCCGCCTCAGGATAACTGCTTTCTCCTCTGACCAAGTTAAGCCCATTATTAGAAACAGGGCCAAGGTGTTTGGGTGCTGTTTCTGCAAAAAACAAAAATATAAAAAATTTTAAACCCTTCATCATCACTACTAGTTAGTAAGAGGTGTTTATCCTAAAGTGCTTTTTTGCTTTTCAAGCCTGCCATACTTCTGTTCGGCCTTTTCATTTCATGGGGTGTCAATTCTTGAAACAAACAACCCTTTGAAACATTTTTTCTTGTGAAAAATCTTCATACAGTTGAAAAGTAAAGGATTACTTAAAAAATGTTTTAGTAACCTTTTTAAAATTAACGGACAGAAGCAGGTGATCCTCTTAGGGTGTGTCTAATGTTTTTTCATGCTGCCAGTACTCATATTCTGTGTTCAGCAGAGCAGCAAGCCTGTTAAATTCCAGCTCTTAAGCAGTAGTTACAATACTGCTGATCAGTAATTAGCAGCCCCTGTCTGCCGTTTCCTGACTTAAATACCGTGGAAGCAGGAAAGTTCCACTTGTTTGTTTTTTCTAGGATGAACACCATTAGTACCGATTTGTATGTGTGCAAAATCAACAGTCTCCAGAGCACTACATATGCTAGTGCACAGGCAGGGGGTTTTCAGGTGGCCATTCCAACAACGGAAGTTTGAAGACTTTAATCATTTAATAAATACAAAAAATACAGGATGATTACAATTAATATTTACGAAGGGTGAGGGTTTTTTTTTTTGCAGAAGTTGAGAAATTATGATTTTTTTTTTTTTTTATTCCGTTGTTTGCCTTCTGTTGCAGGATGACATTATGTTGCCCCAGAGAGTTCGTGTCCAGTATGAAACAGCTCTTTTTCATCCGAACTCTGTATGTATTTTTTTTCTCTTTTTTTTTGTTGCAGTCATTACTTATTCACTTCCTTCCTTCTCTTTCTTCAACTTTGCTCAACCTTGTTTCTCTTCTTTCCTTACTTCTTCACGTTGTTCCTTTTCTCTGTCTGTTGAAATAAAAATATATTCTTGTCGACTGCAACACTTTGCATTTTTCCATGGCTGTATATATGTGCATATGGCACGCAGAATAGTGAGAGTATCCGGTGTTGATGCTTTATTTGACATGCCAGGTCAGAGGCCAAAGGTCGCATGTGTGAGGGGAAATGAGTAAGACTGCATGGAGACAGCAGGCCTGCTCCCCTGTACAAACAATCTGACATCCATGGCTATCACTGTAATTTTTTATGCTCTGTCAAAACATAAAGTTGAGACCAGATTTTTTTACATACTTGGAAAAAAATGACCATTTCTATTTTTCAACTATTTTTCTGGCATTAGATCACACTAAACCTTTCAAGATTTGGTCAGCTAAGATTACCCAAATAATCTTTGCTATATGTCAGAATAAAGACTCTGTTCTTTTCATGGCTCAGTGGGACGAGTCTGCAAACTGAAAATGGTGGTTTCAATTCCAGCTTCCGATCGTCATGCATCTTTTTGTACCTGGGCACCCATTGGCATTTTAGGCTATGAATGTTTACACACAGTGAGTGTGATTGGATCAATGTGGCTTGGGTGTCAGTGGATCCGCTTGCTAGATATGACTAGGAAAAAAGCATTTTCAATTCAGTTCATTAAAAATGTAAGTAATTCTATCATGAAACAGACTAGGAAAAAGTGATTTCCATTATTAAAGTGAGTCATATAAGGGTAATTGGTCAGTAGGAAGACTCCATCCCTCCAAAAGCAGCATACAATGCCAGGCTACAGCTTAAATATGCTCTCAAGAACATTTACCCCAAGTTTAATCTGATGAATTAGGGGTCTGAAAAGATCCAAATACAATAAAAAAATATTTTATTCATCCCAAAGGGAAGTTAAATGTTGTAAATTTAAGGTATTTCTTTAACCAACTATAGGCAAGAAGGATCTCCTGTAGCTTCTGTCCTAAAATGGATCAGGAGAAATCTTTGACTGAAGACATTCTGACGACGTTCAACAATCAGATTAAACAGGACACTCAGAGCTTTCCATAAAGTTCTTCATTTTATGAAGACATTCTTCTTTATAACATCCTCTCCAGAGGTTCCAGAGGAACTAAAAGAGCTGGCCTCCTTCATCAACATGCTCAACTTCTATAAGTTATTTTTTCTGCTGCTGTTTCCCCAGCAGATGATGACAGCAGAGATTAAACTCTATACAGCAGAACACAAGCTTACCTAAGAATCCAGTCTCCTTCGTCCCTTCTTGTAGATGTCTTCACAGTTGTGTCTCCAGTTTGTTGTCCATAAAAACAGAGCTGCAGTTATACTTCTTTACCACAACCTCTTGTGTCGTTTCCACAAGCATGACATGTCTGTTAAATACAAATGTTTGCTCATTCACAATGACATCAGATGGCTTAGCAAGCAATTGCTACATTTATAAAGAAATTTATGGATAAAAGAAATGGCTCACAATTGCACGTACAGCAGTTGATATTTTGTTTTCCTGTTTAGTAAAACCGACACAGAGAAAGTTGTTGAAACAAACATACTCATTACTCTGATAATGGAGTGCATTTGTGTTTTCTTAACAGCTCATTGGTTGCAGAGTTCAGAGGCTGCCAGAAGGATCTACGGAGCGCTACACCCGCTGGATCAACTCACTGACTCAGGATCAGCTCATCACTCAGGTAAACAGATAATGTTTGTCCATGAATGCTTGTGGTTTGTGCGTGGGTGAGAGGTCGCTTGTCAGGCAGTTACAAGGTCGGATGGGAACAGGATACATACGTGTTGCCCGCAGTACGGAAATGTGTTAGAGGATCGGAAGGTGGAGGCAGTATCGCTGCTGCCCTCAGAGCCCATGTAAGCTTCAGCAGGGGAAACGGCTCACTGTCAGTGGGGGGGGGGGGGATGTTGATGGAACAAGCTAGCAGTGGAAAAAAAAATTGGCCAGGTAAAAACCAGTGTGATCTTTGAAGTTTCTGCTCCAACTGATCCTGCAGCAGATGTGTAGTTCGTTCTATGTGGAAACATTAGTTATAGACTATAATCAAATAAAAACCTCATCAGAGGCCTTCTCTAAATACTTATATAATGGAAAATGAGAAATGAAAACTATATCTAAATTTTTGTTTAGGTTTTTTTCAGATAGAGTTATTCCTATAAGCTGTTATCAAGCTCCTCTTTCCTCTTTCTTGCACTTCAAGGATCCATTGAAGCAATACCATGGAGCTCGCCAAGAAAACAAGATCAGGCCACTGTGACTGAATACTGAGTTTCACAATGATATACAGTCAGATGGACGTGACGTGTCAAAATACGAAAATAAGAAGTCAGGTGTAACTAAAACTCAGTTTCTCCAGCGAGTATTAGGAGAGAGGTTCCTTGCAAACTGGATAGGCCACCAGCCAATCACAGAGCAAAACAGAGATACACAAGACAAACAATTGGGCTGTTTTAGGAGTGAAAAGGTTAACTTGATTGTATTTTTTCAACCCAGGAAAAAAGCTTGAGATCTTCAAGAGAATCCGCACACTAAAAATCTATGAAGAAAGAAAGCTTTTAATAAATGCAGACCAAAAACTTTATTTTACCCTCTAAAACAGGCTTTGGAGATTGAGAAGAGCTATAAAAAAAGAGTGCAGATTTGTATTTGAATTTATTGCAGTACAAAGTCCAATGAATTGATGCTACCTGTCAATCAATCAAGGAGGCTTGTCAGTAACTGAGCAGTCAGAGGTGCCAAAGTGAAACGCTCCTTAACTGCAGGAGTAGCAGCTGACAAGGATATTGCATAACGGACGCATAGCCAACACAGAAATTTGTTAAAAACAGAAGTCTAATAAAAAGGCAAAATGTTGTCAGAGGGGAACATACGATTCAGATACACTTAGAGGGTGAAACAAAAGTTTATTCTGTCTCCAAAACTGTAAAAAGAGTCTTGACATCTTTAAAAGATGGGCAATGGCCTGTTGCCAACCTTATGAGGAGTTTAAGTGCTGAAAGATAACAAATTTTCTGTTGGTGTTTTTTTTTTTTTTTTTTTTTTTCTTTTTTTGCAATAATTACATTGCCATTACTCGATTGTTTATAAACATGTGTGGTAATAAATTTTATCCAAGGCAATGTGCTGCCATGGGGCACATTCTTTCTGTATGTGTGAAAAGCTTCAATGTTAATATGAATGTTGCTGTTCTTAAAAAACGTCACCGACTTGATGTCTAAAACCTGCCTCAGATAAAGCTGTGCCTGACTCTTTACCAGTGACAGGGGTTATCCTGTGTTTGTCAGAGCTTTTTTTTTTTACTCTTGCTTGCATTTCCACGAGGACAGAGCAATCGTAGTGGCCATTACATAAATTTTCCAGACACTAGTTAAGGTTGTTTGGAGCTAAAGAACTGTACGACTGGAGAAAGGGGGCTTGTCCCCTTCAGGTTGGAGGGGGGCTCCTGCCTCAAGGGGAGAACTTCCAGTATCTCTCTGATGAGACTGTTGCCCCTGCGACCCAGTCCCAGATTAACCAGGAGACAATGAGTACATGAAAGAACTTTACAAATGATTAGGCCTGTAAATAAGACATGAACCGTTTTACATTCTATTTCGAATCTCCATTTTTAGAAAGCTCTGACCTGGCAATACCTGTTTTAGTCTATTCTGGTGAATATTTTAGAGCTATTAACATAATTCAAAATAAGGCATTTTTAGTTTGTAGAAAGTTAAAAATTAAAGTACTTTAACTTTTTTTTAGGTGTTTAGTTATTGTTCCAGTACATCTGTGGTGTTATTACACAGCCTTTCTGATTTTTGAAATCAGCTGGAAAACCTTTAATAAAAAATATTGCCCTGCTTTTAAAATCTCTATCAGCATAATTGTAGAAACACTCTGCTCCTGTTGAAATTTTATGTAGCCCATTGGTTAATAAATAATGGGTCAGTTGTTCTATTGTTGTTGTCTATTTGAGAAATATCACTGAAGCCTTTTCTAATATTCAGTGTGACAAAATGACTAATACAAGCATTTATGATTCATACTTATGTTGTATTGGGTCGTTATTGGTGTCGGCCAATTCTTAAAGCGGCGATATTGGTATTGTATCGGATAGGAAATAGTTGTATTGGGACACCTCTTTTAGCTACTGACTGTCTTTAAGGCCAGAACACACCAGAAATGATTTAGCATCTGTTTGGACAATATGAATTAATGGCAATCATGCATGCGTTTTTTTTTTTTTTTTTTTTTTTTTTTTTAGATTGCCTGTGATTCACTGCAAAGGTGTCTGGGTAGTTCCGGCCAAGCTAGAACCCTGGTTTATTTTGGTTGGACCTACACAGCAATTTGATGTCATAATTTAGGAGGAGAGAAAAAAATAATTAAATAAAACATAGTAAAATCAGTCGGGTTCACCACTGTGAAGATTAGTCTGGAAACACACAGTGTGTGTATAGCAAGAGAGGCAGATTGGACGTACACAACAAATAAAACGTTTCAATAAAAAGTCTACTTACTATGCTGTATATTATATATTTAAAAAAGAGTTTCTCTTGTTAATTCTTGTTTCAATATTGTTGTTTTTTTTAAATCTCCTTGACAACTCATATTTTATCAGAAATGGGAGACTGACTAAATTTATCTCTAAAAAAAAATCACAGATTCTGGTTCCGAGTATATATTCTTTATTGATTTATGTATTTGTTTTTGAAACTTTTATTAAATCTGGTTTAATACATAACCTTGTCTAGTTAGAAGACACAAGTAAAAATAAAACACACATTTTTTACCATAACCATTTTATTTTATTGCTATTCTAAACAAACAAAACAGACCCAGTGCAAAACGGTAAAAGAAGAACTAAGTTGAATTATTTTATTTATCCTTTTTTTTTATATATATAAATCACAGCCCTGTCTGAGGGAATGAATCAGCGGTGGGTTCACTGATGCGCAGCTTGTTTGTTCTCTGGATGCAGAAGGAGAAACATCTGCTTTGACTGCAGCTGGGAGGAATTTCTTTATGAGATACGCCTGTCACATTTTAGGATGGACGGGGTCCCCAAGGAGGTCTGGCTACTCGCTTAAAAGAGCTAGAGCGATACACGCTTTCTGATCAGTTAGTCCTGCAAGACATTAAGAAAACATGTTTTATGAGATCATAGTGGTTAATGTCAGCTTAAACATATGATGGGAAATGAATAAACAAATAAAAAAGAGTGAAAATCTTGTTGCTTTGAGCTTTACAGAAAAAAGGACTCCAGGTAATCAGTAATGCAGCTTTTTGGGGACGTTTTTTTTTTTTTTTTTTTGCAGTGTCCTGTTTGGCGATGTGGCAATAAGAATAATTATCTTGGTGCCAAACAGAGCCCAACAGATTTTGCTTTCACAAGTGGAGCAGTAGGGCTATCGCCATAGTGTTCCGCTTGTTTTATGGACGTTTTTTTTCCATCCCAGCAAAAAGGTTTTATTGAAATGATTTCTCTCGGGCTTATGTCTGCTGTTTTGGACATCAAACCAACTGAGAATTTCTAACCATATTCCGATTAGTTTACAGTTAAAAATGTCAAAATAAAGCCTGAGCCTGTAAACAGCATTATAGGACATCCATGAGGGCCTATATAGTTTATTAGTGGTGAGTTATCTTTTAAGCTCAAAATTATGGCTATTGGAGTGGATGTGCAACAAAGTTACTCCAACAAGAGTAGGTTTTCAATGTTGTTATTTTTTTTCTTACACTTTCTGATGTGAATATATTGTAAAGAAAGACACTATGTAATACTGGTGATTTGCAGTCACAAAATAATGTCTATGGAGGGAACAACTCTTGTAACGTGCATTGCAGAAAGAATGTATGAGTAAGGTTTTATTAGAGAAACATGAGATGTTTAACATGTTAACTTTCAGAAGTTTCAATAGAAAAAGAAGTGAGCTGCTTAAAAAGGGAAAATATGGTCATCAGTTTGAGATCTATAGTAATATAACTACCATGGGTAGTAGTTGTAGTAGTTTTTGTTGTCAAGTAGTTGTGATATATTTAGTCAGGATATTAGACTCTCCCTAATAAAGTGAATGTCTTTTTTAGGAAATGTAATGTAATGTAATTTAAAGTAGAAGGGCTATTGGTAGAAAAATGTACTTATTAAGAGTATAGATATAGGCATCAACCCTGCTGTTATTGTGTTAGAGGCGATATGATCACTTAATTTAAGAGTTGCTATTAGGCAGCTGGTAACAGCTGGAAGAGACGCCTTTAAGTGCTTTCCATTTTCACACAGTAAATATAAAACATTTTCATAGTTCAGCAGCATGTAAAACTTAATGCTTTGTGGTTTGATAACCCTGCCTGTCTTTTACGCCCCTTTGCTCATGTCTGATGCGTTGAAGGCTAAATATGATTTGTAAACTAGTCTCAGATTAATAACATTATAAGCAGACCACTACCATTGCAAGCATTAAAAATATTAACCATTTAGAAAAACTAAATGTGCCTGACTGAGTATAGAACTCCATATCTAGAATCTGCCTCATATGCAGTCTGATTTTCTTGCATCTTTTGTAACTTATCAACATTTTCTACTCTCATGAGCTCCCCAAACTCCTTTTAAAAATCTTGGAAAATGTTCTTGAACCCCGTTTTGATTTGAAAGCCTTCTCTTTACTCGCATATTTTCTGGAGAACCAGCTATATGGAGGTAAAATCTTTCTTGTTATCTTGAACGAAAGGGCCTGCCTGTTCTGATTTAAGAAAACACACTGTTGCCTAGGATACAAGAAAGCCCGAAGTCGCTTTTATTGCAGCATTCGTGCACAGTGTCACCGTCTGCATAAGTACTCAACAGACATTCCAGGATATTTGTGTGATATTAGGTTTCATCGAGCATGAGAGTGAGATCATAGCCTGATTCTGAAGATTAGGTGCTGCCCTGTCCCCCCCCCACTACTTTCACATTACCTTCTACAAAAAAAAAAAACAGAGAGACCTCACTACCTTAAACCAAAGAAATCTAGTGTTGCTTCATCCATATAACCTTATATATGACTCCTCCTCCCCTGATTAGTCACAGTCAACCTCCTACTGCGGCTGCTGTTTTCCCAGAACTCATTCTCATTCTTCTTATTCATGATTTGGCCTCAACTAACAGCTACAAAATGTTGCAATATTACAACAGACAGGCAAAAAAAGAAACATGTAGGTGGACACATCCCCCCCCCCCCCCTTCCCCCCTACACACACACACACACACACACTACCCCACCCACCACCGCTCACACACACGCACACTTTCCAGATAAGATTTAGTCCAGCTGTTCTTAGTGGTTGGAACCAGATGTTTGGCACAGCTTTCTACATCTGCGATCCGTTTCTAGATTGCTCTGGCCGTATATTCGAGCCGTAAAATGTCACATGTACGCCGCAACACATACGGGCGCACTGTATGAAACTTAGAGAGGCAGAAGGAGATCCGTGTGTCATGGCTTTTAGGCTCATAGAGTGAAAATGTTACAAAACACAGACAGGAAAGGATAAACGAGATGAGGCGGGTGCAGGGGAAGGAGGGTTCATCTGGTATAGTAGGGAAAATATTGAGGTTGTTTTCCATGAGGTAGTTTGAGAGAAGAAGAAAAGCAAAAACACAAGTGAGTGCTGGATAATGTGTGAGAAGGGGAATATTTTCCCTTTAGGTAGTAGGAGAGTATCTCCATGTCTGATTTGTTTTAAAGGTTGAAGCTGCTGTATTTTTTTTTTCCCTCTGTTAACTGTAAGGTGAGTATCTTCTGATGAGGGTATTGCATTGGACCTTAGATTGACTGAAACTCTTTATCACCCTGGGAAACTATTATTCACTCTATTATGGTCACTTCAGGGCGGAAAATATCCTCAGTGTGTAAACCAGCAGTGTACTTTGTCAACTAGCATCACTACTTTGAGTAACTACTCTGTGTGGTTGAGTCCCTTGGTGAAGCTTTTGTGTTCAGTCCCGGCACAAACATAGGTCCTAATTTTAATACAAGTGAACAGCTTGAAATGTGGCAAAAAAAGGCATCCAACTTCAAAAAATCTTACCAAGCCTGTTTTGATGAAAATAAATACGTAGCGATAAAGATGAGCCCACATCAGCTATGGTCCATCAATCCACCCAATACTTGTATAACAATGTTATATTTTGGAGAGAGTTTCTACAAAAAGCTTGATGATTTTAGACATACATGGTACAGGAGAGCTCTAAATCAAGGATATATATTATTTATTTACTAAAGGTGGTGACAGACCAAAGAAATAATGAGTTTTCTCGTGAGTGCTGTGGGTAAACTGGATTATCTGACTTAACAAACCACATTTTATGACTCTGTCATGAAAGCGGATGCTGTCAGCTCCAAACCAATCATTGCAAAAATCAGATTACTGCTTTAACTCTGAACTTTACTTGTCAGTGTATAGTACTGGCATATCTCTGTGGATCAAACTTGAATCAAAATGTTATTTATTTATTTAAATTAGTTCATAAAGTAAAACTTCATATGAATGTTTCACACATGGCACCATATGCTTTAGGTATCTTTGTAGTCTTTAGAGGTTTGTGAAGTGAAGCCTTTTCAAGAGTTAGGGGGAGATTCATACAAGCAGAAAGTGCTTTAAGAGCCACCATTTTAGATTAACCCAGGATATGGTGTAAAACCGTCACATTCCTTGTGGTTAGCCACAGCCCAATCAGAGAAAGCATCAGAAACATCTACCTGGGGTAAACGAAGAAATGGCAGGTTAAGCTTGCAACACATCTTTGGAGGCCTGTCACAGATTCAAGTGTCAACCCGTTGACCTTTGCTGGATGTCCTCCCCACTCTTATTTTTGTCAACACTTTATTTTTTTTTTTTTTTTCAAATAACAGCCTAAGAAATGGCCAAAAAATGTTAAAAACAGAAAATGTAATCCTGGGGATGTTCATTTGTGTTAAGAGTTTGTCTGTAGTCCAAAATGTACTTTAATTATGAATTGCTAAAATGTTTTTGCATTTTTTTTTTTTAATGGCTGGTCAGCCCTTTTAGTTCAAGTGCCCTTTACTGTATATTACAATGTTTAAAATGATCAAGTGTTCATAGTTTTTATCTGCCTAGTTTCTTTGGGTTGATTTAGGATGATGGCTCATCATCCCTTGACCCTAGATTAAAGCGCTCCTCTTCCTAACCAAGTTTTTACAGTGTTCAGAAATCTAACACATTGAGCCATAATCCTCATGTAGACGAGAAAATTTTACCTCTTGAAACAGAAGTGTTTTTTTTTTCTGCAGATGAAATAGTGACAGTGTAGTTGCTTTACTCAACAACGTTCAACCACAGAATCTTTGGGTTATTACACATACTTGAAACATATGTCTCCTGTTTTGGTTTTAGTCTGTTATTGGTCTTTCCTTTCAGGTATACACCTCCCACGGGCCCACGGTCGTCATGCCAACATGGTTCTGCTCTAGAAAGTTGTTCCTGGAAGTTGGATTGTTTGACGAAGGTGGCAAGGTAAAATTTCACTAACATCATCAGTTAAAATGCTTGTAAATCTAGTAAGCACATCATTTAATCCATTTTGATGGATGAAACATTTTTTAACATTCTGAACAGCTATTATATTTTTTGTTAATTAAATCAAATGTGTTTTATTTTAAAGAGAATTTCTGCATTTTCCCTTTTCTCTACGAAATACATACACCTGAAAATTGTGAATAAAGTTCTTTCAACTAAAATTCCTAAAATGCAAAAAAAAAATGTATATAAAGAGCATCCAAAAGCACAAAGTCAAACTATTTTTCTAATCCAAATATAAATCTAGTTTTTTTTTGTAGTAACATCAGCAAAAGTAAAGCTATAGTATTTGTAGGAGCCATAACAAAGTGGACTTGAGGTTTATGTTTAGGGTTTAAAGCTGTTATGGTTTTGAATTGATTGTAGATGTATGGGTAAACTACATGTGGGTGGAGATCTGTAATCAGGCTTTATTACTCACCTGTTGGAGTGTCACCAGAGGAGAGTAGGTGAACAGGATTTTTTTTTATAACTGTATTTTTGTTGAGCACTATGCAGATTGCTACGGTTAATGTTTTTGTAAAGTTATAATTTGGATACTTTTTTCTATGTTATTTCTTTTTCCTTTTTATTTCCTTAACAAAGTTAAAGTTAATATTTGATCTCAACAGATCCTTTTTGTTTCAGCAAGCGAGTCAGAAAAGGAGCCTCAGCCTGTCAGCAGCTGTTTGTTTGTTTCCTGAAGTTGCTGTAATTCATTCGTGAATTGACTTTCATCCCTGGCGGTTATATAAAAACCTGTCCACATGGTTTACTCACATCAATATCCAGCAACACTTCCATCTTTTCCATTTCTATATATCTGCACCATGGCTGGCTTAGACATTGAAGGTGTCATTAAAGAATACGTAAGAAAAAACAGATTTAAGACATTTTCTCCTCATAAAATTTAGCCATAGTTTGTTACATTTATTGGTAATGATAAATTGTAAAAATAAGTACATTAATAAAAGACAATTCAACACATACGATTTGTGTTTATTTCCATGACGAAATCCCAATGGCAGAAATACAGGAATTAAGCGCCTTCGAGTTTACAAACAATACTAATAAGACTGTAAAAAGAATGAATGTATAAAAATATTTAAACGGGTTCATTTTAGATTAAATAAATTCTTAAGATCATTGTGGTACACCATACAGTACAAGTTTCTTAATATTCTCGTTCTTCAATCTGACGTTTGTAGGAAATGTGTCATTTCTATCAGCATTTTGTTCTTCATCTCTTGTCTCATAATTCTTCATTTTTCATGGTCTTTTTTAATAATTTTAAATAATTCTCTATAATAATTTAAAGACAGAAATAACTGATATGTAATATACGTGCCAGGCAGATTTTTTTTAGACTGTGCTCAATTTGTCTTGGAAATCGGAGCTCAGAGGTGAGGATGACATGATCCTTAAACCGAGAGCATTCCAATCGTCACTCGGATAAAAGTGGGATGGGCTATTAATTGTGGCATTAACTCATGTTAGCAGTAAAAGCCAATAACAATCTACGTTTCTCTTCTAGTTTTGGTTTAACTACTAACAAAACATGTTTAAAAATGGCTATTATACAGCTCTGTGTGGCTCCCATTGAATGATAACTATGGATCTACTTGATGAACTCTGACTTTCTCAGTTGAAATTCAGACTTAGATTTTTTTATTTTTTATTATGATTTCTGAGATAAAAAAAAATAAATAAATTCCACTTCATGTAATGTTATGCAGACGTTCTGTATGGACCACTAAAGATTTACTCACCTCCTCATACAGAAAGCAGGCATTGCAGTGAACTGACTCCACCTTTTATCTATTTTAGTCTAATTGGATTTAACTGATAAATTAGTCTGTGTGTAAAGTGTTGAAGTTTTTGCCCCATATGGTGATATGATCATTTATAATAGAAAAATCATAAAATTAGTTTTATTTCTTTACATATGGATGCTTGTACACTGTGTAATGTATCGTGTGAAGGTTGGATTATCACCACTGAAAATGCATTCAATTCAGTTTTCATATAAACTGTTATTTTAAATTAAACATGCTATTAAACATGCTTCACCTCTAACAGGACATAACAAAGATCCAATCACTCTGCTCACTCTTCAGGGTGTCCCAGAGGATCTGCTCTTCTTCTATCAGCTACTCCGCCATGGAGCCTGTCCCATCAGGGTCGACCAGTGCCTGCTGGTTTACCGTTACCATGAGAGGGCCGCTACTCATTCTGTGACAGAGTCAGTCTCACCATTCGCCCTCCTTCCCATTAAGTTCCTCTCACACACACATACTTGCTCACATTGTTGCTCCTCCACCTACATGCAGCTGCCAACTGGCATCCATGAGTTTCCCAGGGCTTTCACACGCACTCACACGCAAACCTAAGTACTGTTACTGACACACTCTGAGCTGTTTTTGGATTTTTGAGATTTGATGACAGCGTCGGTGGAATTCTACTCACTTTCCCAGTATCCTAATCAGGAATTTTGGCTTTCTCTGCCTGGAATGTTCACTATTCCACCAGTGATGCTCGGAGAGAATTAGATCTCGGTGTGAACAGAAGCGTTGGCCATGTTGTGTGTCAGATTGACTTTCCTGCAGCTGCCTGACCTTTAACATGCAGGTGTGGATGTGTTTGTGTATCTTTAAATGCAACGTAAAGGAGCTTTCTTAATGTCCTGCCATCCGTCTCACCTCAGACTGTACATGTGATGGGTGCTGACTCGTCCACCTTCATCACCCTTTCGCATGGTTTTGTTTTCATCTATTTTTACAGGCATGTCTACTTTCTGCCCCCTCCTGTCACCCCAACCCCCCCACCCCCCCCCACCGACTGCCTACCTACTTCCTCACTCGACAAATGAAACTGTAACCCTATTTCTGTCCGTCACATAGACAGTGCAGATGACATTATACGAGGTGAAACTATTTTCTTTAACGATGGTGGACGGTCAAACGGTAAACGATATGCAACCTGACTATTTCTGTTTATAAATGTGAGTGGCAGCTGTGTGTTGAGTAAATCTTTGCCATATTGCTGCCATGTCTTAGAGGTGATGCATGTAAAGAATGAAACCAAGCAAACCTCTAGAGACCACCCAGGCTCTCCGGTGGTGTTGATTTGGATTTGTTTGCGATATGAGGTTTGCTGCTACAGGCAAAAACAAAAAAGGTTCACTTGTGGAAAATGAGGGGAAAGTGTTCAGATTTAATGTGTGCATAGAATCAGTCAATGTCATTCTCAGGTTTGAAGGTGTAAAAAGCACAAAGACTATGAGTTGAGTTTGTTCTGCTATGATCAAATCCAACATGTATTTGGGGATGCAGCACATTTAAAGACAAGCAAACGTTTTGTTTCTTTGATATAAATGCAGTCAGCTCTACAATTTGTGCAGCTGTATTTTCAGTTTCATGCAAATGTCTGCAGTCAGATAACACTGAGGCATACCAGTAGAAAATGTGGGGGAGTTTTGAGTGATTAGTAGTCTGGTTTTAATTATGGTAATTCCCCTAAATAAAATTCGTTTGCGACTAATTTGCTGTAGAGGTCACCTTATATGTCAAATGGATCTGCCTGGGTGTAATTTAATTTAATTGTAAATCTAGCTGTCCGGTGAAGGTCAAGGTTGATTATATGGAGAACTGAACTTAACAGCATTAAAGAGACCAAGGAGATAGTTCAGAGATAATATTGTGGAGATTTTTAAAGCAGGGTTAGGTTATAAAACGGTATCCTGAGCTTAGTGCACCTGGGAGAGCTTTGTTTAATTTATGATGTTCAAATTAAAGGAGTGTTGCACAGCGGCTTACCTGCTGAGAACAGCTGTCCAGCTAAAGTCACCAAGACTACAAGAATAGTATGGAAAGTCTTAAGTAGATCCAATCAGGTGGGACAACATGTGGGTTAGGGTGACAAGGAGAAAGGCATTTATGTGCTTAAAATAAAACAACCGGAAGTCAGATTTGCATCTACACAAGCAATATTCTCCCACGTGTGAAAAGCTCTTTGTGACACCTCAGATCATCCTTAGCAGGCCACCTCATGGTGACGCACAGTGTTAGCATCACATCAAATGTATGGTCTTCCTCAGAGGGTATACAGAGGCAGGTAAGAGTTGAAGGGCAGATGGACAGAGCTAAATATTTGGCAAAACTTGGAAAAAGCGACACCTTTATCAGGTTAAAGAGACTTCAGACTAGGGCAGAGAATCACCTTCTATACTGCCAGCAAAACTGATTGTTTTGATCAGTTCAAATCTCTGTTGAAACTGGCAAACCTTTGGAAATCAGTGCTGATAGATGCTCTTTATCCAGTCTGACTGAGCCTCGACTATTTAGTTAATATGAAAGCCAGAAGATCTAGTTTGTAGGTTTGTCAGACAGAAACCCCGATAGATTGCTGGTTTGACAGATTCTTGGCTCTGGGGGCCCTAAGCACATATACTTTTTTTTCTAAGTGAAATCAGTTTTCTTTCACTTTACTACAATGAACTACATTTTTTTGTCAAATGAAATCTTGAAAAAATACATTGACATTTGTGTTGGAAATATGAAAAAGTAAAATGCTCAAGGGCCTTAAGTTTTGCAACCATAGAAATAATAAAGTTAAATATCCTTTTCATAAGTATTTAGTTTTAATTTAGGACTAAAAATCTGGTCTTATGTTAGTTCTAGCTGTGAAATGATCTTGTAATTATGACAGCGTTTTTATTTTTATTTTTTTTTGGCCATCAGGGAGGTTATCTGGAAACTGCGAGTAGACTTTCTGCAGGAGAGAGTACTCAGCCAGTGGGAGAACTTCACTATATGGAATGCCGGTAAACAGGGGAGGAAGCTCTACCGGAGCCTGAGTCTGATCAATCAGAAGAAAGTATGTCAGTGCTGATGTGGGATACTAAAGTGTGCTGTTTTTTTCATGTTTATCAGGCTTTATTTACCCTCATGTCAACATTCAGTGTTTTTTTTTTCTTTTTTGTTACTTAAGGTCAAAGCATTCTGTGATGTGGATGCGAAGAAAATTCAGAAAAGTTTCTACACATATGAGGAATCCAAGGTGAGATCAGTATGGATACAAATTCAGGTTTAGTTGTCAATAGTTCCCTCACAGCAGTGCTGCAAGGCCTTTGATTCTTAACATTTAACCAACACTTATAAACTGTTTAATGTTTATGACATTTTCTGTTGATATGTCTCCAGCAGAGACCAAAGCCTACAATCCCCATCTTGCACTACAAAGAAGCCACGGGCCCCTTTATTATCTGCGTTAAACTGGTGAGCTGAGAGTGTGTTTGCGTGTTGTATGTTTGTTGTTTCTGACCGCTTGTCCCTCAGGTCTGTTTTCCAGCCTAACAACATAATGATTCAGGGCGTGTGCCCAGTACAGGATGTAAAACTAACAAACATGAGGGGAGGCTGTCAGGAAATGGGAAGAGGCAGCCGCCTGATCTTTGATCATGGCATGGTTGTGCAAACATATCGTGCTATGAATGATGATGTATACTTGGTAAAGGTTTAGGTTTGATTGTGAGACAGTTTGACTGAAGTCTAAATTTTCCTACATTTCTGTTAGTATGTAAAAAAAAAAAAACTTACAAAAGGCTTCTTTGTCTTTCACTAAGCAAGACTTAGATTCAGATCTGAAGAGACCCCACCTATGGGGTCTACTGATTGGTCAATTAAGGAAATTGGCAGAGGTAATCACACACCGAACACAGAGGTCTGGACTTGATCACGGTTTTCTTTCTTAACATGTAAATGTCTTTAATAATGTACACATTGCTAAACTCTTTTGTTACATTTTATTTGAAAAACCAACACAAAAAGAAGCTGTTAAAATGTCTTGCATATTTTTTTTTTTTTTTAGGTTTTTCTTTACCTTTTTTATGTTTTGTGAGTAAGGCTGTGCTTTATTTATGCTGTGGTTCCATTTGTAGGACATGACAGGAGGCGTTCTAGAAGAAAACCTCAGCTCTTTGCAGCTGAAGGAAGGAACAGATTACTACCATTTCAACTGACAGTTCAGAGTGACGCAGAAGAACACAGGAGCACCGCAGGTTAAACAGACAAGAGGAACACACAGGACTGATTATTGAAAACAAGCTCCATGATGGACTGCTTCTAACCAGGAGGTGAAGCAGTAACAGATTACAGGACAAAGAGGAAAGAAGTTCATATTTTGCTTAAAGTATTGAAGGTCCTATTTTATTTTAAGTCCTGATGGTTTGACTTGGCAAAGTTATCAGATCTGGTTTTCTGCTTCTCTCTTTTTTTCCCTGTTTTAACTTTGTTACTCTTGGCACTTTTCTGTACCGCTTTTATAATAAACCCCTGTTTTTAAGGGAAGTCCACTTTAATGTTTTCATTTTTGTGTTTTCTCTTCTCAGGTCAAGGCAGAATCGAATAAAACTGAAATCAATTTACTGCTGTAGATGAAGTGACGCTGAAGAAACTGGAAAACCACTGGAACCAAGCAGAGCCTCTAGAATTGTTGCTCATACTGTTGGTCGTGTAGAAAAAGTTGTTTCTTACGATTTCAAAAAGTTAATGAAAGTAACTACAGGTTTAACTCAAGAAGTTATGGAAGAGTTAGAAAGTTATGTATTTCTCTGATACATTTTAAAAAGTGTAGCTCACACATTATTTCAATTTATTAAGCATAGTTATATATTTCCACAGTTTATTCCTGCTAATTGTTCTGCTTACAGTAAATAAAAACCCCAAATTCTCTCTCTCAGAACTTGGCATACTTCATAAGAACAATGTTATTATTTAAGGCTAGTCTGTAAAAATTCACCCATGTATCAGGAAAGTATATTCACTTCATTCTAGTTTGCTCCTTCCTTTGCATGAATTTCTGCATCAGTGGTAAATGAATGTGATGCCAACTGTGAAAACCCTCCACCTACATGGAAATGCAAGTCAGAGTAAACAGTTCTGACAAAAGTGTTGTGGTTTTAATGGCGACACATTTAAGCAAGATGTTACCTGAGGAATTTAATGTGGCATAGATGATCAGCACAAGTTCAGACAAAGACAGACTAAATGTATATTGGTGGGTCTAAACTTTAATGTCTCTTATCTTCTTATTAACAATAAGAAACAATACCTCTTAGACCATTACAACAGCTATTGGTTCATTTAATGCAGTATGAGATCTGCATCTTGCAAGGCTCATCAGCAGAGGGAAGCAGGAAGTGCTCTGTAATGTCCTGGTTCACGAAGGCTGACTTTAGACTCGATTCAGCACAGAGGACCAACATCAGCGAAATGCATCACAATTCATAATTTAACATACCTCACACAACATGGCTTCTGTCACTTTTTGAATTAAATGCACCTGTATTAAATTAAGTTTTCCAAATAGATATATATCTTGGGTTAAACTTTCTGTAAGTGAGACTGTTTAGTATTTTGTTAGCACTATAAACTGACTTTAACGTTATCTGACACGACTCAGGTTACATCCGAGCTATTAGGAAGGGTTAAGGAATTTGCCACGTTGTTCAGCAGGCTGGTTTAACACCAGTTTATTCTTTCTGCAAAGAGTTCTTCCACGGTTTTAATTTTCTAAAATTTGTTTTGCTGAGAGTTTATGCAGTCACACCAAAAAGGAAAATAGTTTTGCCAGGTTGGTAAGCCAATTTCTGCAAGATGGAAAATGATAGGATACTGTTCAAATTAATAAACCCCACAAATGCACTGACTAAAAGCTGCAAGATTGCAACTAATTATATAAAGTTCCAACAACTGATTTGCAAAAGAGAATATGAAGTTGGTGTAAACTTTTGGGAAAAAAAAAAAACACATCATGGTTACCAGTATAACGTCAGGGGAATGTTTTACTGCTCCTGACCCTCTATGAGCTCCACTGGTTAAATACTAAGCCATTCACATGTTCAACAGAGAGTGTGCGCTCCTTGAGGGTGGATGTTTTATGACTGGATTTCGAAACAATCCTTGTCTGATGCAACCATGTAAAATCAGATCCACACATACACATCTGCCACAAATGAACAAGATGGATTCTGCTCAGCTTTGTTTTTCTTCTCACTGCATCTCTTGTGAAAACTAAAGAACAATAACCTTCTTAAGAGGGCACAGTTGTCATACATAAACACAGAAAAAAAAAGGTTTATTTTACCTCACAGAAAGGAGATTTTCTGCCCAAAGTTAAACAGTCTTTTCTGGGTCAGCAACATGGTCTGAGTTACTGTAAATCTGGCCACAGAAGTTTAAAAAGAAGTCATAATGATGGTTAAAAAACTGAGTCTATTGTGTTTTTTTTTTGTGTGTGTTTTATTATTACCTTTTTAGAAAAAGTAATCCCTTTAAAGTGCACATACCCTTTGAAATATATATTATTTACTAACATTACAACCCCAAACCCCAATGTACTTTACCATGACTTTAAATACTAAAGACAAGGTAACACACAACTATAAAGAGGAAGGAAAATAAGGTCTTAAACAATCTGTACAAATGGAAATAAAAAAAGCTTTCCATCCATGTGTATTCAGCCCCCTTTAACTCTGTCAAAGTCAACTTTATTTATATAGCACTTTTATTATAGACAGAATATGTATATACATATATGTATACATACAAAATAAATACACGGCAAAAAATAAAAATAGCTGAAAGATAATTTGAAATATATAACACGAAAATCACAAAATGATAACAATTATGACAGCAATAACAGCAATAATAATTATGATAAGATAATAAAATGATAAAATGCTCTGCTTGAGTTTAAATCCAGAGCAAACAGCAGTTTGTTTGTTTGTTTGTTTGTTTTTGAACAAAGTCTTAAAATGTGAAGCGACTGGGCTGATCTAATATTCAAAGGAAGACAGTTCCAGTTCCTCTAGTTTTCAGCCGTGATCTTTGCACAACCATTCAGTTGATTTATGAATACACCTAAATACAGTCCAAGCAAAAAATCTCCTTTAAGTTGCCTACTTTGTAATGCAAGTTTACTTTTCTTTGTTTGTTTGTTTGTTTTTTTACTTTATCTCAGCTTTTTGTTAAAGCCTCAGAGGTCTGTCTGCACAGATGAGGAAAACTGCTAAATGGACAACTTTCAGTTATGAACTTCAGATATGTTTTTTGAGCAGACTATGGCTATTTATTGAGAGTGCTGGAAGCTTCTTTAATCCAATATGTTTCATTAATTCGGGAAAGCTTTGAAAAACCTTGAATGATTCTTTAGTAGTCTGCTTGTGCAAAAAGCATGTATTAATCTGTAAATACCTTAATCACTGCATTTTGTTGTACATTTATTTTTTGTTGTTTTTTTGTTTGTTTGTTTTACTTAAAACTTTCTGCATGCCAAATGCCATTCTGGGATATGTGACTAATTAAAATTGAAGGATTGAGAGGAAGACGGGTGGAGCAAAAAACAGGCCAGTCCAGTGTTATGATTATTTTCATTTTTAATGCATGTGCCTGTTAAACCCTAATAATACCTGCAGTTTATCTAACTGAGGACAGTTCTTCTGTCAGGATAAAAAGTTATCATCTCCATTATGTACATCACAAAGATTCGGGAAAGGAATGGGAGTTTTGTCCTTGATCTAAGAACACTGTTATCTTGATACAGCTGGAGCCGGTGATGTCTCCGTATTTGTTTATGATGTGATGATGTGGCAGGCTGTGTGTATAAAATGCTTCTTTAACTGTTATTTGGGTCTGTTGCTGACTGATGAATCGAGCCCAATGGTACTGTCGTATCTGTGCAACTTCTCTGGTCTGAATAAGATTACAATTCTATAAAAGTTGTTGTCATGTTTTGTGGTCATTTATACATAAAGTCTTATTTAAAGTGTTTGTTCCTGGTGATCTCTTCTCAGGAAAGAATTAGGGAGAGAAGCTTAAAGATGTAAACACAAAGCTCTCCATAACACCGGTAAAAAAAAAAGACTTAAGGGGCTTCAGAATATTGTTTACCTTCAACTATAAACATTGAGAGTTTCAATGCAATGGTGTAGAATTTAATATCTTTTACAGAACCTGAAAGTGTGACTGAGCTTAAGATATTTTTTACAAAGAAGAATGGGACACTATTTTAGTGGAAAGGTAATATTAGCATATACCAAAAGAAGTGCAGCAGTAATTGTATTAAAAGATTGTTTTGCAGTGTTGACAGGGGCATAGATCCGGACAAAAAACACGCATTGCACACATTTTAGGTTATTGTTTATAAAGATTTAAAGAGATTTAAAGATTTAAATCATCATGTGTCATTTTGTTTAGTGCTTGTGGCTTTAATCTACTAAAAAATAATTAACAAAATTCCCAGTGTTTGAATACCCTGTATTAAATAAGTTAGTTAAAGTTTAATTTAATCAAGTTTAAATTGATCCTTCAATGTATAGAAAATAAGGAAGGAAAAAAATCTAAACCAGTTTTAGAGGAGATTAAACATCCTTGTCATTTTCTGGTTCTCTTCATATACCTTTGATATCTTCCATTAAGAAATCCCCTCAGGCAGTAGCACAAAATCTTCTACCATCTGTAAATCCTGCATTTACTTTCCTTTGAAACCAATAATGTTTTTGTCAGGAATCTATCTTTTAAAGGTTGTATGAATGGATTCCACGTCTGTAAAATATAACAAAACAAAACTACTAGAAGATGCCTGTATATCTCTGCTGATAAAAATAGATAAAACCTGGGAGTGGAGGGGTCCTGGAGGTCTGATACTGAGGGCTTTTTTTCTTCACCTTAAAACATTCCTTTGTTGCAGACTCTCTATACATGAAAGATAAGTGCATCAGTGAGAGGAGTGGGCTGATTTGTTACCAGGAAGCTTCCATTGCACTCTTCCTGTTAGTAGCTCTAAACACCATTAACCGCACAATTACGCTGCTGTATGGTATACATATATTTAGATGGCATACAGATGCCACTGGATGATTAGAAACACCAAGGAGAAAATTAGCTTAACAGCAGATAGCATGAAGGCGTAAATAAAACTCTAGCGAAAACAGTTTTTTGTTTGTTTCCTTTTTTGTAATCTGATGAAAGCCAAATTAGGGGTAAGGATTTGAATTTCACTTATTACGGTCTCTTTCAAAGAATATTAACACTTTCAATCTGTTTTAGAATCATTACAAATGCTTGCTGACCACAACAGTAACATTTGCTAAAAATATCAAGCTTTTGAAGTTTCTCACACCTTTTCTCCAAGTATGCTCTGCTGCTGAACCTTTATCATGTCAGGTTCTGTAATATTTTTTGCATTTTTCCAGGTTTTCAGTGAGATCATCACAAGATCACTTTTAGCAGCAGAACCTTCTGTGGTTTTGGTAGGTGTCTTTTTTTGGATTGTCAAGTTGCTAAAAAAGAGAGAACTAAGAAAAACCTTCATTCAAAAAAGTTTAAGATGGCTTGCTACCTCAGTATACATTCAGCAGCTCTCGTGTCAGAGGTAACAGAGCAGCCTATGGCTTAATACACCTACTGTGTACGGTGGGTGTACTAAAAATGACTGAGACTTATGTTTTGGGTTATTGATAAATGTTTTTCTGTATTTCTGTGTAAATCTTTTTAATAATGTGCCCCTTGATTTGAACTGATAGGCCAGTTTTAACACATGTTGTTTTTACTCTAGGTAGCTCCAAGTGGTTGTCTAGTAATGAGAAGTGGTGGCCAAGTGATTAAAGAGGATGGTGGTCAGAGGGCTTGGTGCCCCCCCATGTACAGCAGCCTTGCTTCTGTCAGCATGCCCCAGGGCAGCTGTGGTTACAGGAGACCTAGACCATCATACAGAGGCTAGGATCAGAGTCTGGGACAAGCAGTACCACAAGCTAGAACTGACCCTCAGATGTCAGAGCATGCCCAGGTGATTAAATTTAAAAAGGTATGCTTTATAATTTGGGCCCAGTCCATTTAAATCTTTAAAAAGTTTAAAAACAAATAATAAGCACAATAACAAAA
This sequence comes from Jordanella pulchra, assembly GCA_034780135.1. NCBI lineage: Eukaryota > Metazoa > Chordata > Actinopteri > Cyprinodontiformes > Cyprinodontidae > Jordanella > Jordanella pulchra. The sequence continues at coordinate 6,352 of JAUZNJ010050214.1, read as the reverse complement.
ATAAAATTAATTATAAAACTTACAGGAAGCCAGTGTAAAGATGCAAGAAGAGGTGAAACATGTTCCTGCTTTTTGATTGCTATTAAGAGCCATGGCACAGAGCTGTGGACTAACTGCAGACAGCAAGCTTTGATTATTGCCTTAATGCCAAAGCATTGATGTTGTCCAGACCGAGTAAATGTGTGAGAGGGGTTAGTACGTAGGTGGTAAGTGCGGCCGGGACTTGCTTAAAATTCTCAAAAAATAAAAGCAGTTACACTTTGAATAAGAGACAAAAATGATTAAAAACTAGTAGTTATAGAGTTTAAAATCAACATTGGTAATTATGTTAAGGCTAGTGACTGAATAACAAACATATTCTTTAAGCATGTCCAGATTATTCAGGGGGTCCATAGGTCTAAACACCAGAATTTAAAATTTGCTTTCATTGGGAGTTCAGACGTTTTGAGACAACCAAGCCTTGATGTCACTGAGACATTGAAGTGAGGGTGTCAGGGAGTGAATACCAGTCCTCCTTATGGGCATATACTGTAGATTCTCCTGTCACCCACATGAAGGTGATTGGAGACGTCATGTTTCCATAAAACTTGACACAAAGGGACAATATAAAATAGTTTATGTATAAAGATCATAAAGTGTATTAGATTCTTTTTTTTTTTTACCTTTGAAATCTTTTACATACAATGGTAGTTTAAGCTGTAGTTCTTCTCAGAGTTTATTTTTTTTAGTTTACAGGTACTATCTTGAAACAATAAGTATCTCAAAATTGTCAAGTGACAAAGGAATCTGAGTTTACATATTGCTTCTAGTCTCTCTTATGTTAATAACCCATGTTTTTATTATGGTTCATGAAAATACAGCTGTTTTCATTAAAATGCACAAATATAAACCTAATCCAGTTGAGATTATATCTTATTTCAAAATGTCAATGCCTAGAATTTGTAAATGAACAGTGTTGAAGTTTAAAAAAGATCTAAGATTTTTTTGCGTTGTTTATTTAATGCTGGGTATTAATATTAATAATATTAATATTGTGTGACTGCAGTTGTTTATTAGCCCAAAAGTAAATGCAGAGAAGGGACGGGTTAGAGTCTTTCTGTTAGATGAAGATATCTGGATAAGGTTTCTCTCACTTTCACTACCTCTAACGACTGCCCTTTAAGCAGGGAAGTCAAAGATGGCATACTTCCTTGCTAAATGTTCTTTCTTCTCTTTCAACAGCCACTATTGCTACCTTAGAGCAAGAGACTGTGACTCATTAAAGATCCCCCAGAGTTTCTCAGCTGCACAGTGTGGATAAATTAAGATTTCCTATAAAGAAAGAGGAAATAAAAGGTCTCAAGGGTTGAAATGAGAGCTATAGGAATGTGTGCGTGCAGGGCTCAGGGGTAGCAGCGCGAGGACAGACAGAACGTTCCTCCTGTCAGGCTGTTTGAGAACAGCCAGGTGACCACAGGCGCGGAGGGGCAGAAGGTCAGTGGCTGCGCTGCACTGCAAATACTTTGGGTGGTGAAAGAGCATCTGAGGTCAAACAACACCTAAGCAGTGAACCTCTGCGGTGGTAAAATGATTAGGTTAGAGAAACTCAGACTCCTTCCTTAACAAGAGTCTTGTATGTTGTTTATTATTTAGTGTTTATTATGTGTTCAGAACAGGGAAGGATGACATTATTAATCTGGTAGAGTTAAGCTTCCTTTTAACTTTGAATGCAGCCACATTACTTTGCAACAAGTTATCTGATCGATTGTAGTCTAATAAATTGTGTGGGGGTGGGGCGTAGTTGAAGGACTTAATTAGAATATTTCTCAAAACATGCTACACAGCTTTGGCAGTCGGAGGGGAATGTGGCGACTGAACATTATGCTTGCCCCTTCCAGTGTTCTCACGGGAAAAACACACTCAGGATGCAAACAGGGGCTTAGAGCATATGTGTGACTTTTTTTTCTCCTTGTTCTATTAAGACCTTTATTTATTTTCCAGGTTGGAGGGCTCACGAAGCAGTGCTATAATAAGACCAGTAGAGCAACGTGAGCCAAAGAGTTGCCAGTGAAACAGCTTAAACAATAATGTGACACCATTCAAAGCCATGCACACGAAAAGGGTTAAATTAAATCTGTGGTTCACAACCTATGTGGAAATGCCATTGAAAGATTTTTTTTTGTACACTAATATGTGCTATTTACTTTTTAGAATTTTACTGGAGGACATTATTTCATTGTTCAGTTTTTTTACATTTTTCAGCCCACCCCTTCATATGTGATTTCAGCAAAAGAAAAACAATAATTCAATTTTTATTTTTTCCCTGAATATGTAAAAACTACAATAATATTTTCAAAGAGGAGCTATTCGTTGTTCATTCATTACAAGAGTAAATCCCTGCACTCTACCTGTCTGTGTATCATTTAACCGATTGGATGGAGTCAGTAGTTTGCACTTTGTGACACAGCAGTATCAAAAATGTTTAATGTCAGGATGTAGAATTACGGATGAGAAGCAGATAAGTCAGCCTAGATGAGGGCTGGACAAGGAGATTTTTGGTAAAAGCTGTCTTGCTAATCTGAGAAGAATATTCCTGCACAAATGTCAAAAGCAACTTGCTGAAAAGTATGATTTATGTTTCAGTACAGTATTGGCATCAAGAAGTTGAAGTTCTTGCAGCTCCTGTATGAATCTGGTGTGGCAAAAAAAAACTCAATCTGCGATCAATGCAAATGTAGTTATGCTTTAAAAGAAGCTGTGTCTTTCCGGTCATTCTGTGGGAGGGGGCGGGGTTTGGAGCGACCGCTCGCGTGTCAGTAAAGCGAGGTCTGCTGCTGGCACGCGCCCACAAGCTCATAGAGAAAGTTTTCTCCTGTTATACGGCTGCGCGTGCGCACAACTACCGTTTAAAAACCCCGAGGTCCCTCAAAAAGGTCTGAGCCTTTCCTTCTTCAGACGCTCCTGGTTTGACTTTGGACCTGTGTGTCATGTAGCCTCCCGCGCTACATGCTGATGCGCTTTGCGGTAATTTCAAAGTGAATAAGTTGCGGTTCGTGAGGGGCGGGGAGCGCTGTGGAGTTGTGGGATCCGCTGACCGCCCGGGCTGGACATCCACCATGCTCCGGCCGTGGGTTACGCTCTGGGCCACGTCTCTGCTGTTGTTTCCTGCTGCGGCACAATACTCGAGCGACCTGTGCAACTGGAAAGGAAGGTGAGGATGTAGGAGATCTCTAACTTCAATAGTAAACAGTTACTATCAGTCATTTGGGAAACGTACATACATTGGTTTTGTCTTAAAGAATTCAGACATTTGTGTTTTGACTTCAGTCTTTGTATTATAAATGTTTAAATTGCGTGTCATCTGATGTTGATATATTTAATGTGTCTACTACTGATTTTTATTGACACCGAACTTGTTCCTGCTTCAAATGAGTAATTTTTTAAGATTTGTTATCTCAAGGAAGGCCAAACGAAGGTCATAAAGATAAATTCCTATATTTCTGGTAATGCAAGTTAAAGATCTCCTGGCCTCTTTGCGTCATTGCCTGTGGTTAGAGTCGCAACGACTCGCCTTTTTTTTTTTTTTTTTTTTTTTTTTTTTAAAGTATCCATTGTCAAGAAAACTACTCCCTGAAAACGCGGAAAATGATTTCCCTAATCCGAGGTAATTATTTGACCAAGGAGAACGTTCTCCTGTAGTCTCTCTTTTACAGGGATGTAAGTCGTTTCCTATCTTAAGTAAACAAACCTACAGAGCGCCTTTGATCACTCCTTCAAATCCCCTGTCATAAAGATGTAAGCCAACACTGGGTTATAAAGCCGACTTTTCTCTGACATCTAACGATTTTTATCAGATCACAGGGCTTGTAGTTGCTCATGCATAGCGGAGACAAATGAAACGATTTGTTTGCCAACACCTGTTAAGAGTTCAATTTCAGTTAATCTCTTGTACAAAAGTATTCAGATCCCCTGGAAATATTTCTACATATTTGGTTGGGAGTTTTATGTGTGTGTTTCACCCATAACTGCAGATGTTAATTGTGTAGTTAATGCATAGATGTGAAGTAAACAGATGTATTCTTTTTTTAAGTATTATTACAAATAAAGATCAGAAAAGTGTGATATACAAAGTGAAGTCCTGTGCAGCAACTTGCATTTAAGGTCACCCAAATATTTAGTATATAATATGTGTTTTAATTGGATCTGTATAAATACAGCTGTTCTGTCAACAAATAGCATTTCGAAGACTATAAGGAGCACAAGAGGCAGTTCGTGGCTGATGTTGCAGAGTTAAGTTTTAAAGTAACCCAAGCTTTATGTCCCAATATACATTGTCTAATTTACCATTGGTAAATGGAAACAATGCAGCACAACTCCAAACTGGATCATAAACGACCTCCTAAAATGAAATTGCAGACAAGAACATCATTAATCATAAAATCAGGGGGAACAGCAGACATGTGGAAGAGAATGCTTTGGTTAGATCGGTCTAAAACCTTGCTTTTAGCCGGCATGAAAAACATTATTTTGGAAGAAAACTAATGCTCTAAACTCACAATAAACGTAATAAGGCACAGTGGTGGCAGAATTAGGGTGTGAGGAGGATTTTCTTAAAGTGGGGCAACAGATGTCCATGACTTGATAGGATGCAGAATGGAGCTAAATACGGGGAGATAAACTACAACTACAAACCAGTGGGTTTAATTAAAGGATATTAATGTCTCCAGTCTTATAATGGTGTAGACATGTCTTTAATAGAGTTTATTTTTCAAAATGTAAAAAAATGATGCTCACACACACTCTACATTGAATATGATTTAATATGAGCTTTTGGTAACACAAGAAAAGACAAATATTTCAGTTCCTATATGGGAAAAAGAAAGTAAAGACATTCTCCACGCTGTTAGATTGAGACGGAAGGGCACGTCACATTTTTCAGTTTCTTTTCCTGTTAAAGAAATTGTAAATAAAGCATACGTCTTTGTCCTTCAATTCAACAATGATCAAATATTCTGTTGGAGCCGATCTCGAATAATCCAGATTTGATGTTTAGTTTATGGCTGTTAAAAGAATAAAATGTGAAAAAGTAAAGCAGGTACAAATACTTTTGCCCTGCAGGTTGTACAGTATTTAACTTCTCGTTTTGTTGGATGTTCCTGTTTACATAAAGCATTAATGTCGGGGATTCATGCTTTCTACTGTAAACAAAGATCACAACCTTTACTTGATGTATTTACAAAAACTTCTTACAAAAGTAATTTTCTCTTTAGTGGTTTGAGCCACGAAGCTCATCGTAGAGATGTGGAGCAGGTCTACCTTCGGTGCTCTCAGGGATCTCTGGAGTGGCTCTACCCCACCGGGGCCATCATTGTCAACCTGCGACCAAACACAGAGCCTTCGTCGGGACAAATGACTGATATCCATGTGTGCATTAAGCCTCAGACTTTCTCCCAGGTGTGTCAACATTTAGAGATACGTCTTAGCTCCATTTGTATGACTTAAAGTTGCCTTTTGCCAATTTATCGCTCAGTTTTTAAAAAGTTCTCCTGCTCTTCACATTCAGGGTTCTCATGTGTACCTGGAGCGTGAAGGAGATCTGAAACTGCTGATTTCAGACAAGGACCAGGCTCAGGGTGGAGTACACTGTTTCACCATGAAAAAGGGGGCTCTGTTTGTGGAGGCCATCCCACAGACGGACATCAGCCGGAAGATCACAGCTTTCCAATATGAGCTGGTGCCCAGTCATTCACCAGCAGCCCACATGTATCCATTGCTGCACCAGGGATCAGGTGACGGCAAGTTTATTTCTGATTTACAAGCTGTTTTAACATGTTGTTTTAAGTGTTTTCATCCTCTATTTTGGAGTTTACAGAAGCATTTGAATTCAAACTGTTATATTCTAATGCAAAAAAAAAGATTATCTGGCCATAAACTTTTAATATAAAGGTGTAATTACAAAGATTTTTTTTCCCCCTTATCAGGTTGCATCATAAAGTCAAATAAAATACAAAACGGTACTGTAAACTATTTCATTAGCTCTGCAATAAAATTAGAACATTTTAATGTTCTTCATGTTTAATCATTCAATGCTTTCCATTAAAGTTAGCTCTTTCTACACTTCAAAGCATTAAACAGGATTTTACCTACTTTGCTTTTGCTGTACTGAGAATAAGCAAAGGTTTTGCATTATGCAAAAAATATTTTAATGCAATTTATTTTTACTTTAAATATTTTATATCGATGCTTTTTTTATTGTAAATTTATTTTTCACACACACACTCTCTTGAGGGTTCTGTGCAGTATCTTGGCTGTGCCTAGAACTGCACATTTCTGGACTGAGATGTCTGATGTTGTTCCTGGGATCTGTTTGAGC